>WOUH02022163.1:0-14426 GCA_009936405.2 Stevia rebaudiana
GTAATTTGAGTTGCGCATTATAAACCGGTTGACTCGGTCCTGCCATTGAACTGACCCGATTAGTGACCAGACCGCTGCCTGGACCGGCCGGAGGTCGGGGGCCGGGAAGAGGGGTGTCACACCAGCGTAAAGCCGACTGTTTTCAAATATGTATGTAATCTTAGGAATATGAGCAAGACAAGGGAAAGACTGGCGAGGTTGTTATACTGCATATTAGATTATTATCATATTGTAACATATTTGCTTCAGCTGTAATATACATTATTAAATGAAATAATACGAAAAGATGTTTGGTGTAATCTGGGTTATCTGTAAACCGTGGCTCGATCCTGATTAATTACTGATTAGTGATGATCCATTCTTGGGTCGGAGGTCGGGGACCGGGAAGTGGGGTGTCACAATCTCACTCATTAGATGATAAAATCGAGCAATCAACTCTTCGAGTGATTCATTACTGATGTGCATGAAAGTATCGAATTCTCTCTTCATCGCATTCGCCTTGATTATTAGGAGTTTCACGTTTCCCTTGTTTCTTTCTTAAAGCGCATTCCAAAGCATTTGTGACATTATGCATTGCTGAAATTGATGTAGTATCTCTTTGGGATTCGCTTGCAAGAGAATCACATAAGCTTTCTTTTCAAGTTCATATTCTTTTCTCTGCTCTTCGGTGAGTCCAACAAGTTCAATTGGAATCCAGAACACTGTGGAATCGACCTGTGATTCCTGCTCTCGATCTTTATCCACAAATTTGTGTCAACGCCATTGATATGCGTTTCAATTATGTGTTTTCGGTGTGGGTAGTCTTGTAAACTCATTAATCGAGGAGCCTTATTCGATTTTCCGGTCTCTTGGCGTTCAGTAAGATGGTTTGGATGTTCTTGTTGGATACAAACGCCCAAATATTGTCAGCCATAATGAAAGCGAGTTTTGACACTTAGAATTTTTTCAATCAGTGAGCTGGTATGAAGGAGTCGTACGAACTGGGTTGGTTCATACGAAGATGATTGATACGAAGATCTTGTTCGTATGAAGGTGTTCCATCGTATACAGAAAAACTTGTTCACACGAACGAATTTGCGTTTGTACGAAGGAAACTCCTTCGTATGAACTGTTCAAATCAGCCGTCTTTTGAATGAAATTTCTCCAAAAATTTAACTCTAATGTGCAGATTTGATCCAAGTGTATTGGTTTTTAATAGTGATCATACTTTTCTTATCTGATTCAAGTATTAACGTTCAATTATGATTAGATGAATTAAGTTGGGTGTTTTCTATGTCATTTTTGCCCAAATTCTCTCAAAATATATCAAGTCCAATAAAATCTTCTTAAAAAACGAATCACGAACATAGTAGAATCTGTCCTTCTCTATACCTCTTGTTAGGATCGTGTTTCTTAAAAAACGTTTAGATTCTACGTTAATCTTTAGTTGGCAGAAACAAAGAGTTTAGATGAAGAATAATATTGTTCTAGATAACAGAAAATTACGTCTGAGTAACAGTACACGTAAAAGACAAAATGAAATCGTTCACATTAATTGAAGGTCAAATGGTCTATATATACATTATTGCAGTTCGCACGAAGATATGTCATACGAATCCTTCGTATGAACCAATCATACGAAGATAGACAGATCATACGAAGACATACCTTCGTATGATCCCAATCGTACGAAGGTAATATCATAATCCTAAAATTACAATATAGACCTTCATTTTACATAATGTTCACAAAAAATAGCCTAATATTACAAGACGACCATAATATGCTTCAACAAGGTTTCTTGCCGTCAAAATAAAAAAGTTACAAAAAGAAGAGATACTCTATTATCTAGGGTGTTTTGGTTGGGGGTGGTAAATCACGATAGTTTTAGGGTTAGAGATAGAGATTTCTATTGAAGTATATGTAGGTTTATTTGTGGGTGCATAGGAGTATAATTGGTTTCAAAATATATATCTAATTATATGTTAGGATAAGTTTAAAATTACACGTTCGTGTTATTAAAACGACAGGTTCCTATTATAGCCTAAATGATTGTTATAACATGCTAAGAATTATAAGTGTAGGGACATTTTTATCCTGGTGTGAATTAGACTAAAAGGTTTTATTGCGTTTATTTTTTTATCATGTTTAAATATGTATAAGTTAACACATTACGGTTGCATTTGACGTAAGAATACATGAAATCGACAGATTTTACATTAACGATTGCAATTTTGGTCATATGAGATTTCTGTATCAACGATTTCGATTTCTTCTATTGGTTTAATTTATATAAGAATGCCATCCAAATATTATGGTCGGGATACGCCTTTCGTTGAAGTCTATTAACTTCCCAGTCCATTATTTCGATAGGCTCCCCGATAAAGTGAAGCTTGTCATTAAGACAAACTACGTCAAGTGGTAAGACTAGTGATTTATTGCCCGACTCGGCCTAGGGCCTCACCACCTCCACTGCCTCTCAACCACCACCCGCAAAGGCCCTTCATCTTGTGCCAAAAAACAGCCCCATTGTTCGAACCTTGACTGTCAATGAAACCACCAGCCGCTTCTTGGCACGCCCCTACACTAACACCAACCTACAGGTTCCGAAAACCACACACCGCCTCCCCACCCGCACCAACTGGTCATATCAATAAGGGCGGATCCATTACAATAAGGGCGGATCCATTACCAGCCCAATGGGTGACAAGGCCCCACACTCAACTTCTTAATGGGCTTGCATTTTTACATTAGTTCAAAATCTTAATAGGCACCAATGTTGTTTTGTTTAGGCCCTCAACCTCTTTCTCAAACCCAATTGACAGGCCCTTACCACTCCATCATCGGTCGACTCACCACTAGTGGCTATCCATATTCCCCCAAAATCGAGTTCAATTCCAAATTCATATCACAACTAAAATCGCAATGTCGGTTCTAAATAGGGCCGGCCCAATGGGCTAGGCAATATAGGCAAGGGCCTAGGGCCCCAAAATTTATAGGGCCTCCATTTAAAAAAAAATCCATATGTATTGGGCTTTATTTACTTGAGCTTGTTAAACTTGAACAAAAGGATCTGTGGCCGCTAGGAAGCAGGGGCGAAGGGTGGGGGGGCGGCACCGTGAACCGAAAATTTTTAGTGGTATATATAGGTTAAAATCTCGAACGTCCCCCCGTGAAATTTTGCAATCGCCCCCAATCCGCCCCTAATCCGTCCCCAATCCGCCCAAATCCAGTCTTGATTTGTAAATTTTAGTTATAAACCCGAGTTGAAATAGACGTAACAAATGATATTCACTCACTTTAAATTAAACTTAAGTCCATTCTTCGTTTTAATACGCTAAACAAACCCACAATTTAGTTTTATTCTCTTTCTTTATCTTGACCCGACCCGATTCGACCTAACCGACCCGATCAAAAATTGAAAAAAATTATTATATAATAATACTCAAACGACGTTAAGAAAATTTCGACACCAAGGAAAAATTTTTATGGGTAGCGAAGATGAGTGGTCGTGAATGGTGAATCAGACATTCAGAGGACGATTAGGCCTTTCCCGCTTTGGGAGCTGGAAACGTTCGTTGTTGGGAGATGCAATCTGAGTCGATGCTTTGTGATAGGTAGGTATCCAGTTTCGAATCCACTGTTCTATTTGATTTTGAATCTTCTTTGGTTGTTGCTGCTAAACGATTGGATTCAGTCGATTCGAGTGAACCTTGTTTTGTCATTCCACGTATTCACTGTCCACGATTGAATCTTTCTGTTGTCGATCATACAACTCCACTTTTGCTATTCCACAAACCACAGCTGAATCTTCTTTTGTTGTTGTATTGAATTTGGTTTTTCCATTGCTATTTCACTAACCAATTTCAATTTTCAAAATTCTATTGTCTTATTCTAGATTAGGGAATTCTATATTGGGGCTTTTCAACCCATATTGGGGCTATTGTTTGAATTTGCTATTGCTCAATTTCAGATAGAGGTTGTCAAAAATCGATTGTGTGTCCTACATTGCATTAGTTATAGCTATAATTTTTCATATGTGTTTGTAAATGTCAAATAGAAACCATAAATACAAATCCAGTCGTTCAGAAAGGAAAAAACAAAACAAAACTAGAAGCTTTAACTGAATCTTAGTTTGTGAATGCTTGTTTAAACTTGTATGTTTCTTGGTTGCTTTATTCTTTATTTTTTGTTTAATTGGCAGAAAGAAGGGAAAGATCATTCTCAGGCTGATAATAGGATTTAAAATTGTTTATCATGTTTGATTATGTTCCCTTTGTAGATGTTCTATTTATTTACTTAATTGGATTAGTAATGGTATTGACTTTAACTAAGAAAATATAGTAAGTTTGAGATATCCAGATCTGCACATACTTTTTATTTAATCTCACTTGATGGCATGCTTAAGTACTTACTTTATTTATTATAATGGCATTCTCTTTTTCTTTTGGATGAGGTATGACGACGTATGTCCCGGTCCGGACTTAAAGGAATACGCCCAACAGTCCGGACCAAAGCCCATAACGACTCAAATCAACTCACGACGTATACCTTAGTCCGGACTTAGAGGAACACGCCTATCAGTCCGGACAAAAACCCATAACAACCGGAATTAACACCAAACACAAACATGAACAAAACAATTAATGTCCGGACCTTCCAAGGTCCGGAATCCGACAAAAACGACCAAGCGACAGCAGACCAAGTGCCATTAGCGGTTTTTTACCATAAATGGGCAGACAGCCAAAGATCCAGAGTTTGCCTACACCCCAAAAAAGGAAAACGCATTCACCTTGATATGGGGAAAGCACTTACCTGGTCGAACCTGCACAAATGAAACGCTATAAATACGACACAAACCCCAAGGTATTGATCATACTATTCACTGCATTACTTACGCTCAACACACACATACTTATTCTCACGCCCGAGCTTGGTCACAGGGACATCCCCTGTCATGTGTGGCGAGTTAACGTCGTTGTTTCCTTGTGCGGATCTCAAGGTTCTGAAAGTAGCTCGGACTTCCAAAGAAGATCCGTCCTCACCCCTAGGTGATCCGATCCATCTTTTGGGATCCAGATTCTACATTGGCGCCATCCGTACTCCAGAAGAACTATGGCAAACAACCAAGATAATCCAGGAGGTAGTGTCAGCAGAACGCTTAACACACCTGGGATGTCAATCTCTCTGGAACCAGTAAGACAAAATTTCCTACAGCTTCGGCAATACATAACGACTACGTCCGGGAGGAGCGTAGCAGGGGTCTGAAAGTACAACTTTCGTTCGACGATGATGACGAACCAGAAACCTATAACGCGTTGCCGGAAACACCTAGGTTAGCCGTACCTAACCAAACCCAAAATACCAACCCACAGTCCTTACCATCACAATACAATCCTCCTCCCTACCAAAACAGCTTGTTCGGCAACATACAACCCACTCATCCGGCCTATCCGACCTACACATTCCCGACAAACCAGCCTTCCCCGATAAACGCCCAACAAACAAACATCCCCGCTACCAACAATACCCTACCGAACCCCTACCACACATACCCATACTTTGCTAGCCCACAAACACAATTTAATCAGCTTGCACCCCCATGGCTATCCTACCCACCATACAATCAATACCCGTGGCAAATACCACCACAGAACACACCCGCTACAACTGAAACAACACAGGGTAACCCCACGGAAGCCAAGGACGATTTGTCCAAACCATACGAGCCGAAGGAGGAAAGTAAGTTTACAAACCGGATCGAATCTTTCGCCTGCCCAGCAAGGACTAAAGTCCCCAGTACGGTCCGTTCTTACGACGGGAGCACGGACCCCGAAGATCACATGCACTCATTCACAAGGGCATCGAAAGTAGAAAGATGGGCCGAGCCAGTCTGGTGTCAGCTGTTCGTCCAGAAACTCACGGGACCAGCTAGGCACTGGTTCAACTCCTTACCCTGCAACCGGATAGACGGTTTCCAGGATTTGAAGCAACAATTCATGGCCCACTTCGGTCAGCAAAGGAAATGCACTCGCGATCCTTTGGAGCTGCATTATATAATGCAGGCCGAAGGAGAATCCTTAAGAGACTACATGGAAAGATACAAGCAGGAGTCCATCACGATCAGTGATGCAGATGAAAGGCAGCGTATCTTCGGGTTCATACACAGAATACGAACTAGACAGTTGGTCAAGAAATTGGGTGCAAGGGTCCCAAAATCCTTACAAGATGCTTACGAAAGATGTGACGAGTATGTCAGAGGAGAGGATGCGGCTGCAGCCCGCGATAACCGGTTGGCCGTAACAACAAAAAATTTCACCAAGAACAATCCTCCTCGGACGAGCCAGGATGTCCGACGCAATGTACACCATGCGTCGGACAAACATAGGCAGGATAGGCGCCAGTCCGGATTTACTCCCTACACCCGTCCGAGTAACAATGGACGATCGAACGACAGGCGGCAGGTGTTCACTCCTCTGGTCAAAACCCCACAAGAAGTCCTTGCTACGGAAAATGCCAAGTACAAGTTCAAACCGGCGCGTCTGATGGTTGGCACTAACCCCAGCAGAGACATGACTAAGTGCTGTGAGTTTCACATGGACTGAGGCCACGAAACAAATGAATGTTTCGCACTCCGAAAAGAGATCGAGGCGGCCGTTAAGTCCGGAGAGCTAGCCCACCTTGTCAAAGAGGTGAAAGAAAACGACAGGGGTGGCCGGAGAAAAGACAAACAGCCGTTGGAAAGAATTCATATGGTCTCCGGTCATAGCAGCAAAAGGCCCAAGATCAGAGGGGACGCATGGCCAAACCAACCAATCTTTTTCCCACCGCTTAACCAAATCCAACCAACCTTGGAGCCCATGGTCATTACTGCCGAACCGGGAGATCGAGAAGTGTGCCGGATCTTCATTGATAATGGCAGTGCATCGGACATCATGTACGAGGGATGTTTCCAATAGTTGCCAAAGCATGTGCAAGCCCTGATTCGACCAACCAATACAACCCTGATGGGATTCGGGGGTGAAGTGGTATCCCCCAAATGGCAGATCACGTTGAACGTAACATTACGTAACGGGGATATGAGCAGAACCGAAGAGGTGACATTCATGGTGGTCGTCCGTCCATCCAGTTACAATATCTTATTTAGCCGAAGTGCTTTGTTGGCATTCGGCGTAATGGTGCCAACGGCACATGCTATGTTAAAGTTTCCAACACCAAGGGGCATAGCCACGATTATGTCCGATGAGGGAACATGCCAGTTGGTTGCGACAGTTCAAGGCGAGTATCTCCCATCCCCATGGAGGGTGAATGATGATTATCCGAACCAAACCATCCAAATCGGCCCTGACATTGAGCCGAAGGTCCGGGAAAGATTATATAGCTTGCTCCGAAATAACTCAGGGGTATTCGCTTGGTGTCCGGAGGATATGACCGGGGTACCAAGGAACATAGTCGAACATCGTTTGGCGGTGACCCCCGGCATGAAACCGGTGGCACAGAAGAAAAGACATCTGGTGTGAGAGCGCAGTGAAGCGACCTGCAAAGAGGTCCAAAAATTGGTACAAGCGGATATCCTCCGGGAAGTGAAATATCACAGCTGGATAGCAAACCCGGTCCTGGTGAAAAAGTCCGACGGATCATGGTGCATGTGCATTGATTTCAAAGATATCAATAAAGCGTGTCCGAAGGACGGCTATCCACTTCCTGCCATCGATGCTAAGGTCGATGCGGTATCTGGCTACACATTCAAATGCTTCTTGGACGCCTACAAAGGTTACCACCAAATCCAAATGGCCAGGGCCGATGAAGATAAAACTGCCTTCTATACCGATCAAGGCATTTACTGTTACAAAAAGATGTCGTTCGGCCTAAAGAATGCCGGAGCAACTTACCAACGGCTGATCGACAGTGTGTTCGAAAAACAGATCGGCAGAAACATGGAGGTGTATGTTGATGACTTGGTTGTGAAAAGCCAAACGGGGGAGGAGATGATAGCTGACCTGGAGGAGACATTCGCGAACCTCCGGCGGGTGAACATGAAACTAAACCCAAGTAAATGTTCATTCGGCATGAAACAAGGAAAGTTTATAGGTCACATGGTAGATGGTGACAGTGTCTTGGCAAATCCGGAGAAGGTCAAGGCAGTGCTCAACATGAAATCACCAGCTGCAATGCGTAAATGGTAGGCTAACTGCACTAAAACGCTTCATATCCAAGTTGGCCGAAAAATCACTCCCGTTCTTTCAAACTTTAAAGCGATGTACGGACACTAAAAAGTGCCAATGGTCCGAAGATGCCGAAGAAGCTTTCAATGAGTTGAAACGCACAATTGCGAGGTTAACGCCAATAACATCCCCCCGGACCGGACGAAGAAATCATCGTTTACTTGGCTGTCGGGCAGGGGGTGGTTAGTTCGGTTCTGTGCGTCGACAGGGAGGGAAAACAAATCCCTATGTATTTCGTCAGCAGGGCGTTGAAAGATGCTGAGACCTGATACTCTAAACTAGAACAGCTCTTACTAGCCCTAGTTCATACATCGAGACGCCTTTGAAGGTATTTTCAAGCCTACACGTACTCAGTAATTACCCCTTGCGAGAGGTTGTTAACAGACCGGAAACCTCCGGGGGATGTGCAAAATGGGCGATAGAACTCGGGGAATACGGACTTATGTTCCAACCCCGGACAGCAATAAAAGGGCAAGTCTTGGCCGAATTCATAACAGAAATCGAAGGCGATGACCCACAACATACGGGGGTACCTGTCACGGCACCCCCAAGCCCGGACCCGGATGCTGGACGTTGTTCACTGACGGTGCATCGAACAAGGATGGCTCTGGGGCCGGACTAGTCTTGATCGACCCTGAGGGCACCGAAATAACATACGCCATCCGTTTAAATTTCCCGAGTACAAAAAACGAGGCGGAATACGAGGCTCTCCTGGCCGGACTGCGCCTCGCTATCAAAACAAATGTAACAAAACTCTCGGTGAAGTTTGACTCTATGCTAGTTGCCAACCAGATCCGGGGGGACTTCGAAGTGCGAGAGGCGGGTCTGCAAAAATACGTCGATAAGGCCAAGGAGTTAATGAGCAGGTTCGAAGAAATCGAAATAGTACAAGTACCGAGGGGGCAGAACAAAAAAGTTGATGCATTGAGCAAGTTAGCATCTTTGGCTTTCGCTCACCTATCCAAACAAACGCCGGTGGAAGTTATACACGGTCGTACCGATGCTTGTACCCAGGTACAGGCCGTGGAAGATATTGCCGAACCAAGCTGGGTCACCCCATCAAAAAATTTCTAACAAACGGCACCCTGCCGGAAGACTATCACGAAGCTGTAAAATTACAGAAGCAGGCAACAATGTTCGTAGTATAGGATAACATCTTGTACAAGAAGTCATATTTATCCCCGTTGCTACGATGTTTATCCCGGGCAGAGGCTAGCTATGTCATTCGAGAGGTCCACGAAGGGATATGTGGTACTCATTCCGGACCACGAACCATTGTGACCAGGTTGATGCACCTAGGTTATTATTGGCCGACGATGTATACCGATGTTGAATCCGAAACGAAGAAGTGCGATAACTGTCAGATCCACGCACCGGTCCAACGAAGACCGAAGCACGACTTGATCCCTGTCACGTCCCCATGGCTGTTTTACAAGTGGGGGATTGATATTGTGGGGCCGTTCCCCGAAGCCCCTGGACGAATCAAGTTTTTGTTAGTAGCAGTTGATTACTTTACCAAGTGGCCGGAAGTCAAGCCACTAGCCTCTATTACCGGAAAACAAGTTATTAACTTCATCTGGGAAAAGATAGTTTGCCGTTACGGTCTACCGGGCAAAATTGTTATAGATAATGGGAAGCAGTTTGCTGAAGAAACCATTCAAAGCGTGGTGCACTGAACTACATATAACACAAATCTTCACTTTGGTAGCCCACCCACAATCGAATGGGCAAGTGGAGAGAACCAACAGAACATTCGCTGAAGGTATCAAAGCTCGTTTGGGACGACACGACAAGAATTGGCTAAATGAGCTACCCAACGTTCTATGGGCAGTCCGAACGACGGAAAAGACAAGTCATGGCCACACGCCATACAGCCTAACGAACGGTTCGGAGGCTGTCATCCCGGCCTAGATAGGTTTACCGACGTACCAAATCGCAAATATGTTAGAAGAAACGAACGACGATGAACTGCGGGTCAACCTTGCCTTAGCCGATGAGCGACGAGATAAAGCATCCATTAGCGAAGCTCGGTACAAAGCTAAACTCAAACAGTACTATGATCAACGGGTAAGCCCAGTAACCTTCAAACCCGGCGATTTAGTGTTACGAAACAATGAGGCAATCCGAAAAGAAAGTCAGGGTAAACTGGGTCCTAATTGGGAAGGCCCATACCAGGTGGTTGAAGCACATGAGAAGGGTTCGTACAAATTAGCAACGATGGAAGGGAAAGCAATTCCCCGCCATTGGAATGCAATGCAACTTAAAAAATGTTATGTCTGACAATTGTTTGTAACCGAACCTTTATCGATATTTAATGAAGCGAAATTCGCATTTTATTCTCGTGTCTGCAATAGCAACCATTACATTTAAAATAGGGCTTAACAGCCTAAGAGTCGCCTGGTTCATCCGGACCACTCCTTACAATTACCAGGCATAACAGCCTGAGAGTCGTCTAGTTCATCCGGACCACTCCTTACAATTATAAGGCTTAACAGCCTAAGAGTCGTCCGGTTCATCCGGACCACTCCTTACAATTACCAGGCATAACAGCCTGAGAGTCGTCCGGTTCATCCGGACCACTCCTTACAATTATAAGGCTTAACAGCTTAAGAGTCGTCCAGTTCATCTGGACCACTCCTTACAATTACAGGGTTTAATAGCCTAAGAGTCGCCCGGTTCATCCGGACCACTCCTTACAATTCCTAGGCATAACAGCCTGCGAGTCGTCCGGTTCATCCGGACCACTCCTTACAATTATAAGGCTTAACAGCCTAAGAGTCATCCGGTTCATCCGGACCACTCCTTACAATTACAAGGCTTAACAGCTTGAAAGACTTCCGTTTCATCCGAACCACTCCTTACGATTACAAGGCTTAGACAGCCTGAGAGTTGTCCGAATCATCCGGACCACTGAACACAATTAAATGGCTTAACAGCCTAAATGTCGTCCGGTTAATCCGGACCACTTGCTACAACCACAATCAACGCAAACAAACATTCGTATACAAAACCACATTCTCATTAATAATAAACATCGATTACAAATCAGAAGTCGCTATTACATACACTACAAACGGAACATATACAAAGCAAAAAAACTATCTACGAATCGGAAGGGTCTTCTTCGGGAGCCGGAGCCGGTTCTAGGGCCTTCAAACCATCCAAGCCTTTGTCAGAACAGGAGGCCACAGCCTGCAAGAAAGGGTAGTCAACGTTGTCAAAGGCTTTGGCCTTGGCTTCGAGTACGGTCCCGGAGTCAGGTTTGTAATAAACGGAATCCGTAATGTCCTTCACGTCATGACATTCTTGGTAACCCAGCACCAACCCGTCATGCATCCCAGCCGACCACACGACATTTTGAACGCGGGCCACCGATTTCATAAATTCATCACTCCGCAACAACTTCTTCACAGCCATACCGATACCCTCCTCTATCAACCACTTCCTCTCCTCAGTCACAACCCGCAGACGTTCTTCGTAAGACCGGGCCAGCTGGTCGCGATCATCGACCAATTTTTTCATCTCAACTTTGGCCCGGACCTCTTTGCTCTCGCGACGGACCTCCAGATCCGTCTGGCTTTGCTTCTCCCCCGCCAACAATTTTTCTAACTCAGTAACGCGAGCGGTAAGAGCTCCAATTGATTCGTCCTTACCCCTCACCTCCGACTCCAGTTTCACCGCCTTCAGCTTCTTGTCATCCAACTCACGCGCTGTATCGCGATGCTTTCTCTCCACCTCCCTAACAATTTCCTTCAGTTTCTTAACCCTTTCACCCAAACCAACATTTATCTCATTTTGTTTTTTAAACCTCTCTTTGTACCGAGCAATGCGTTCACTTTTCTTGGCAACCCGGTCCAAATCCCGGTCGTATCGGGCAAGAACATTTTGAAGGGTGCCGAAGAACTGCGCACCCTGCATATGAAGACCGTCACTCTGGTCATAGTTGGTATAAGTCTCGTTCCGAAACACTTCGCAGGTGGAGGGCCGTATTGGATATAATCCCTACAACTATCAACGGAACTAAAATCCGCTTTGCGTTTAAGCGCCCACTCCGGAACCCATTTGCTTTCCGGATAAGATATATCGAGGTCATGTCTCACATCGGCAGACGACGATGAGAGATCTACAACGGGTTTCTTACCAGGGTCACGGCCGGAATCCTTCCTCGGCGACATACTCACACTACCCTCCGCACCACCAGCACCGGAATCCTTCGTCGGTGTAAGTGGTGACTTTTCCACATTATCACGACCCATGGAGTCATGGACAGTGGTACCATGATCCATAGTGTCGTGCATCGAATTTTCCGAATCTTTCAAGACGGACGGACCACCATCCTTCGCACCGTCACCGTCACCTTCATCACCAGCCTTATCACCATCGTGGTTACCATCACTCTCATCAACAAGTCTCTTTTCAGATTTTTTGTGTTTCCTTTTCGGACCCTTGGCAGACCTCTTCTGGCGTTTCGACGAACTACCACCCTCGGAGGGGTTAGATCGTTTACTGGTTCTTTCAACCGGACCAAGATTGGTAGTTGAGGTACCTAAGTCTTTGCCGGAGATAACTTGGTCACCAACCTTAATAGTGAAATCCTCGTGACGAACCTCCGCTGTTCAGACAACCACGTTCACTTCCTTTTCTCCCAACTCCCGGCTAGTCAGCTTCACACCCTCGGGTTTACTCAACTTCATGAACTTCAACAAAGACATCTCTGCAAACGAAAAAGAAAGTTAGATACAATTTTTTATTAACCGAAGCACAATTCCGAATCACCTAAAACTCACCCTTGTTTCCCTTAAGAAAAATAGGCTCCATAAATAAAGAGAGCCAATTCTTGCTTAACCCAGTCAGAATGAGACAATGCTCCGGAAGGGTTTGTAGAGGCATTTTATGAGACGTTAACTTATCACGCAACTCCTCGTCGAACACATCTTTTTTAGGGTCATCAGAATTCATGGTATCTTTCGGATCCCTCCAAGGCATTGAAAAACCAATGGCAACATCGGACACATAGAAAAATTGGTCCTTCCACCACTTCATACAAGACGGAACAGACTCCAGATAGTCCGGGGCAGGTTTTTTTGGTTTCTCGATAGTATACCAATCACCGCCTCGTCCCAATTTAAAGAACTGGCAAAACAGAGGAAGTGTCGGCTCACCGCCGTGTGCACGGCAGGCCATCTCAAAATGAGTAATGCGGATAACAGAAAGAGGCGGAAGTTGAGAAATATCAAGACAGTGATACTTAAGAACAGATAGAAAGAACTTGGAAAAGGGAATCCGGAGATGGGCATGGGAGAAAGTTTTAGTATATACACCAATAAACCCCTACTGACAATGAGAAATGTTGTGCTCCGGATCTGACGCAGTGGGACGTAGATGCTGAGAAATGCCGAATTCCGAACAAAAATTGTTCACCGCAGGCGATGTCATCATCGACCGATGAAGATGCATATCGGACTTGGAGGCCATAACCGAAAAATAAATAACAAACGGAAACGAACGCGAGAAAACACGTACATAACAAGGAAGAATCGCTACACACGTCAGCAACAGAGAGACACTTAGTCCGGACTCAGAGCAAAGAAATTTTTTGAAGTGTAACACAAATGAGGGCGGCCACTACTATTTATAGACAAAAATCCTTTCTAAAAAAGCGCGCCAAATGACTAACAGTGGCGACTTTTCAACTCCCACAAAAAACAAAGTCCGAACCAATGCTAACGTCACTTCGGACTGGGGGCTGACGACGTATGTCCCGGTCCGGACTTAAAGGAATACGCCCAACAGCCCGGACCAAAGCCCATAACGACTCAAATCAACTCACGACGTATACCTTAGTCCGAACTTAGAGGAACACGCCTATCAGTCCGGACAAAAACCCATAACAACCGGAATTAACATTCCGAACACAAACATAAACAAAACAATTAATGTCCGGACCTTCCAAGGTCCGGAATCCGACAAAAACGACCAAGCGACAACAGACCAAGTGGCGACAGCCATCAGCGGTTTTTTTACAATAAATGGGCAGAGATCCAGAGTTTGCCTACACCGCAAAAAGGAAAACGCATTCACCTTGATATGGGGAACGCACTCACCTCGCACAAATGGAACGCTATAAATACGACACAAACCCCAAGTATTGATCATACTATTCACTGCATTACTTACGCTCAACACACACATACTTATTCTCACGCCCGAGCTTGGTCACAG
>WOUH02022209.1:0-14418 GCA_009936405.2 Stevia rebaudiana
TTCCGATCTTGTCGAACATTTAGATCATTTATCTCAAGAATGACATGCAAACCAAGCCAACAACTAATGTATTTTTTTTTTTTAGTTGTAATTTTTTTTGTGTTTTTTTTATTTAAGTTTTTTTTTCTTTTTATTTTATGTTAGTTTGTATTTTTTTTATTTAAAGAATGAAATTTTTTTTATATTTGAATGTTATTTATTTTTAATAAATATTAAATAAGTGATGAGATGGAAAAATGGAGAAAAATAGGACGGATACGCGAAAAATGGGGAAATGTGGGGAAGCTGATGTGGCGCTAATGTGACAGCGGGGAAAAATGGGAGGACTCCCTCCCCTCTTAGAATCTTAATCTTCTTATATATATTAAGAGATCGATTATAACAATTAACACTTTACTTGCTCGTGAGGGTTGAATAGGGGTAACGTTGCCTTAATCTCCCTCCTCTCAAGACCCTGCTGAAAAGTGGGAATATACTGGGTTTGTTGTTGTTGTTGCTCGTGAGGGTTTAAGTTTCCCAAAAATTAGCACCGGCATGCAGACTTTTAAGGAATATACCACCACGCGAGTGAAAAGTCCACCAACGCGACTGAAAACACATCGTTGTCCACCATTGTGAGCTTTATATATAATACATAGTACTACGTCTTTGATGGTAATTACACGATCAATAGGTTTTTTCCGTTAAGTGGAATTTACATTTTATTAATGTTTATAGGGAGTTAATTCTTCATTTATGGTTTTGGTGTTGCAAACATAGTCATAAATATCATATTTTCCTTGAAATTTTGTTTCTTTCACCTGACCCTCATGGGCCAGCCTCCTCAAATTATTAATGCAAGCACAAAATGTTTTTCATATCCGCTCTGTTTTCTCTTTATCTTAATAATAAGTTTTTCCTCTTGAATTTCGTTACATTTTTAGTCTTTATTATATGCTATCCAAAATTTGATTGTAACTGGGTTTAGTAAAGGATGTTGCACGTTTCCATTTACTCCTTTTAGGCGAGCGACTCGGTTATCTTAGACTTTAAACTTGTTATCTACGTCACCGACATTGGCGTACGCACATTAGAATCAAAGGGGCAACCGCTCTCCTTTAATTTTTTTTTCTTAGTAGTATATATATGTTATCCGCCCCCTTAAAATTCGTAATCACCCCAAATAATAATATAAACCAAATTTGGATTGAATTCAAGTTCATTATTAAATTTAATAAGGTAACAAACTCACAATTGGGCTATATTAAACAAGTTCATTATTAATTTTAATAGATTAAATTAAGCACATCATATAAACTTCAGTTTAACTGTCTTTTTTAACATAATACGACCCGATCCAATCCAAACTGACCCAAACATAAGAGAATAAATTATTATATAGATATACTCAAAGATTTAAAATAATCTACGCCCTCTTGAAAAATATATGGGTCCGCTACTAGTCATCGATGTTAATTTGACAACGAAGATCTAACTTGGCCACTTCGTTGTTAGACAACGAAATTTTCTTCTTCTATGATTGATTGAATATATGCCAACGACGGCTACTATTGGTTCTTTCATGAGCGCAACTCAGCTCATTCAGAACCTTCCCACGATCCTCTCACGAACACTCGTTAAGTTTTATCATGAGTATTCACGTTTTATAAGAGCATTCACATAGCAAATCTCCATCTTCATTTTTATAATTTAACCTAATATTACTTTTTTTTTCAAAATTTAAATACAAATTTGATTTAACACTCCACGTTCTATTGTTTATATCAATCTATATTTACACAACCACTTATTTTATTATCATTTGCTTTCTTATATATACACTCACAACCAGAGAAAAATTTATTTTATATCAATCTACATTTACATGGCCCAATCAGAGGACCGCACCGTGTGCCCTATACTCCACCCAAAAAAAAGTTTAGGTATCCTCTTAGGCTAAAGGGAGTTCATGCGAGTAGGTATGCGGGTAAGGTCCAACCCGCAAGGCAACACTGCCCCCACCTATGTGGGTACTATGCGGATATGTGGGTTGCGGATATATGTACCCGTGTGAGGGTAGAGTGTGTGATGTATAGGGTTGTGTGGGTTCCAAATTTTGGGCCTCGTTTGAGGGTAGATGAGGTTAGAAATGCCACCAATTTTTTGAGTGAGGATAAAGATGTTGAAATCTGATTGATTGAGTCTAAGGGTTTGAGTGCACTTCTTGATCCTTAATACAACAATAATCCGAAACTAAAATAATAGGGTCCTCACCAGCCATTCCGTACCTACGGTGAGTGGATCAAATATACTTCTCATCTGAAATATTAAAAAAATTTAATTGCATTTCCCTATCATACGTGGGATCCACCATGGCATGCAATGACACGTCATTGACGAAAAATCTCAAGTAATATTCTAATGTAGGTTGTATAGTATATACTAAGGTTGATAACAACATTTGAAGCACATCGCACGTTTTTTCATTTTAAATTAAATAAGAACTTTCTCCATTGTTTATCTATTAACTATTAAGCTATGTATCCTACGTGTATTGGTGGGTAAATGTGAAAGTGGTTAATGTCTAAGCATCAAATAATCAAATGAGTGTGAGATATAGAAAGATGTAATGCATATCGAAAGTGAGTGAATCGAAGATGAATAGAAAATAGAAGAATGAGGTCGTAAAATTGAATTGCTTGAATAACAAAAATAAAGATTAAAACAATTGTTATGAGTCATCAGCTCGTGACCACAATCAT
Organism: Stevia rebaudiana; assembly: GCA_009936405.2. Classification (NCBI taxonomy): domain Eukaryota; kingdom Viridiplantae; phylum Streptophyta; class Magnoliopsida; order Asterales; family Asteraceae; genus Stevia; species Stevia rebaudiana. The sequence goes on from WOUH02022209.1 coordinate 2,742, forward strand.
ATGTGCTTCACTCAAGTCTTCCGTCACTTGAATATGTAGCAGTGTTTGGAGTGTGAAAGCCCTATATGACATCTCTAACGGTCACATGCACCTCCTAGTACATAAAGCCAAAAGAAAATGTTTTTTCTATCTAATTATTATTTAATATAGGATACTAATTAAATTGATTTGCGTGTTTCTTTTGTCAACTGTTTAACTTTTCAAAGTCAAAATTTTGATAAATCAAATACATTTTCAAATCATAATTTGGTTTTAAGTTTAATTTAGCATATGAACACGTTATACTATTTGAATTCACAACTAAATGAACATTATAAACATATGTCATCTAAACAAATTATATGGTTCTTCAACATAAAACCTAACGAAGCAAGTTACATAGACAAATTTGACAAAAAAAAACTTTTTTGGATGAAAAGAACAAAAATTAGCAATTCACATGGACGAATTTAACAATTTACTTTATATTTATTTGTAAACTAAACATTAATGTTTAAACAAATTGTGTGGTATCAAAAAACGTGCGTGGTGTTTCTTATATAATAGTAAGAACATTAGGAAATAAAATTTGACAGATAATTGAAAGATAATAAATTTTTAAAAAGACTAAAACATGCCCCTAGCTGTATTTGAAAAAGATATCATTTAAAAATTTTGTATTCAAAATAGTCAAAGGTAAAGGAAAACCTTGCCCATCTCCTCCTCCCTTATAATCTTATTTTCTTATTTTTTTACTTTTTATCAACATCGTATAATCTTAATTCCAATTTGTATAACTTATATAACATCTCCTCGTAATGTTGGAATATATATGACTCTTCTTAAGCTCTATGCATAAAGCCGCTCTACTCGTGAGTCATTTTGAAAGCTTTAATTCGACACGTTTACTATCTAGCTAGTTTTCTACATGTACTTAGGGGTTGGATAAAATGAAAACCAATTGAATTAAGAAAACTTCAGAAACTCTCAATATGTTACATATATAACAATGACTATTTTCAAAATCATATTTTTTAGATAAATTATACATTAAAAATTTATACTTTTAATGAAAAAATTATAAAAAGCGCCGAGTAGTTTTAATTTTTTTTTACAAATTTCAGTGAAAAGTTACATATGTAACATTTCGCTGGAAATTTATACATACGATATGTTTTACATATTTAAAAAAACTAATCGACGGTTTTTAATTTTTTGTATATAAAAGTGACGAAATATCATTTAAAAGTGATTCTTTTTAAAAAATAAATAAATAATTTTTTAAGCTTGATTTTCTAGGGTTTTCTTTACTCAAGTGGGCTTTCAAGTTATCTTTCTCCTAAGTAGATGTGTTCAAAAAAACCGGTTCTGGAACCGAACCCATGTATACAGTATGGGTGGTTTATAAGAAATTACTCTTTGTGTGGTAACTAAAGAACAAACTTTGGTGAACTTCAAACATGTTTTATTTTTTCATACATTAATATTTTTGAGACGGTTTCATCATAAAAAAAACAAAAAGAAACCCCGATGAAATACTTACATGAAGCGCGTAAACTAGTTTAAAGTACTAAAATATACGAGTTATCATCATACTGCTTTGTGTGATATAACAGTAATAGTCATACTGCATGCATGAAGTATACATTAATAGATGAAAAAACAAAAATAAAAATGTGTTATTATTTTTTTGTAAACGCAAATATGAATTCAAAAAACTAAAATTTGTGAATTATCATTACACTACATATATATAGTACCTTAAACATTTGACGACGTGGTTTTTTTTTTAATATGTCTTTATTATACTTATGTTAAAGATAAAAAAAAAGCTGTGATTCAATGATACAAATAATTTTTTTTTAAATAACGTATAAAGAAATGTGAAATGCTTAAAGTTCACTTAAGTAGTGTTTTTTTTTTTCGTATTAGAGAGTCGTGCTCATTTGAACGTTCCCTTATATATAGTATGTATATTATTCGGTCATTTATCATTATTATAGAGATGCACTATGTCAATTAAGTAATTTAAATTATAATATTATATAAACAAAACTCGCTATGCTTATGAACTACTAAGCTGAAGCATTAAATTAAAGGGTGTTTGTGATTGTTTATTTAACTTTAAAAGTGTTTTTTTGGTAAAAGTGTTTCTTGATTTATACCTTTCGAGAATGAGATTTTAAAAAAGTGTTTGGATTAGTTTTTTTAGTGGAAAAAACCAATAAGTTAATATGGTTTTTTAAAAAGTATTTGTCTTACTTTATTCATATAAAATAAACAAAAAGAACATTCTTATATCATTTTAATGTTATGATTTAGACAACAGTTGAATTTAAGACCTTATAAAGAAAGAACCATAAATCAACACCTCATAGTAACCATTTGGACTAAGAACCCTTGGTAAATAAGACTATAGATAATGACGCGGTATTGAAAAAAAAAGTAAGCTTTTATGGTGTTCAGGATCCTTTCTATCGCTTCGAAATGGGTTTGAAAGAAGAAAAAAAAAAGTACACAAAAGAGTGTGGGTCAGTTTATAATCTCTTGAGTAAAGTTTTTTCTTTTTTGTATACCGGGCCGAAGCCCAGTCTTTCTATTGTTATTTATTTATTTTCCTTTATTAGACTGCATCCACAGGCCACATACCACAGCCCAATGTTTTTAGAGTATGTTAAGTTAGAGGTGATCAAACGGTTTTTTTTTTGAACCGGAACAGATTTCAAACCGGTTTCGGTTATGGTTAACAAAAGTCAAAACCGGTTCCAGTTCCTAACTGGTTTTATTGTTGGTTTTGAACGGTTTTTGGTCGGTTTTAACCGGTTCCTAACCGGTTTTGGTCGGTTGTTGGTGGAACCGGTTCCGGTTATGGTTAGGTCCCGGAACCGGTATGGAACCGCCGGTTTGAACCGGTTCGGTTCCGGTTCTGGTTTGGTTCCACCGGTTCTGGTTCCAGAACCGGTTCTTTTGAACACCTCTATGTTAAGTTGTTACATTTGAGGGAGTTTGGTTGGTATTGAAGCTTTGAAGTTAATTATCAAATCCACGGTTTTCTATATTTTCTTTTCCTAAACATTCGCTGTATATACAACAATATAAACAAAGCAATCTCATAAAAAAGTAAACATTTGAATGAATAACATAGATATAATTTTTGTTTAACAAGGCAATTGTTTAAAATCAAATAATAAACAATAAATAAAATTCCATCACTCACATCTCACCCTTATAAAACTTAATAAATTTTTGAGAACCCACACACAAGGAGGCATGAATTGAACACAATAGAAGAGAGAGTAAAAAGTGAGAAAAAAAATCATGTCATCTTCAGCCGCTGTTTCACCGGACCACCACCTCCCTCTTCCGTCGGAGCAACTATGCTATATCCGATGCGACTTCTGTGATAGTCTCCTTGCGGTACAATACATTAACTTTGTTTTTTCTTTTGAAGTTTTTTTACTAGTTCTTTATGTTTTTAAGCAGATTATATACCTGAAAAAAGAAGAATATTGTTCATCTTGATTTCTTTGTTGATGTTGTAGGTGAATGTTCCACGTGGCAGTTTGTTTACTAATGTTACCGTTAAATGTGGTCGGTGTACTAACCTCATGTCGGTCAACTTTCCGGCTTCGGACGGTGCCGTCGCCGCCAACACGGCTGCTAATCAGTTCCATGTTGGCCGTAACTTCTTCTCTCGTCGAAACATTATGGTATAAATAATAAAATAAACGTGCATTATTAATTTACTAAAACAATATAAACTTCATATACATGACTCGTGTTAGATTTCAAAAAGAGAGATCCCCGATGAGCATCTACTTGTGATATGTTGGTATTTTTTCTTTTTAAATATGCAAATTTAAAAATTTCACATGTCTTGTTTCACATTCTCATTTGTTTTTTTTTAAACATATTCCAGCGTTTATTCACAAGGTCATGTTTAACACAAACATAGATTTAAATAAAAAAATATAGACGACAATTATAATCTAACCCTATTAATGCTCTAAAATGTATACATATATATATTTAGTTGAATCTTTTTTTAAATTACAGGAGGAGATGAGAAAGACCCCATCTAACTTGCTCATTAATCAACTAAATCCAAACGAACGCTTTGCGCCTGTTCGAGCTGACGAGCTTTCTAAATCTTTATTGGCGAACCGACGTAAGATTTTAATCTTTTGTTCTTTTATTTCAAAGATTTTTAATTCTCCTTTTTAAGCACTAATTACATATATATTAAGTTATTAACTCTTATCAAGAACATTGAACAACGTGAGTTCTTTATTTTATATTTCATAATACTGTATTAAATAAATTTATCAATCAATGATCTTTTAGACTAGTGGTTAAAAGGGAGGTTGGAAGAAAAACTTCTCTTGGAAGTCCTGGGTTTAAATCCAGACAAGGGGTAATTAATACTAACTTGGTGATACAACTACTAACATTTACCGTTAAAAAAAATAAATTTATCAATAGTCTAATTTTAAGGAGTTTTTGAGAAAATAAATCAAGGTTTCCAAGATACTACAGTATTTGTACTTACAAAATAACAAAAGTCTTTCACTCAAATGGGATCTTTTGTTTTATTTTGGTAAGAGGAAAGACTTCTTTCTTTAAAATTTACTTCACGCCTTTCCCTCTTCTTCTTTATTCTTTCTAAAAACTTTAATTTGTACAACAAAAAAAGTAACTTTAATTCGTACAACCAAAAAGGAAACTTTAATTCAACAACTTTGCACCAAGTTACATTACACGCACGATGTGTGAGGCTATTTCTAAAGGAGGGGTATATTTTCCTCAATCCTCTACCGCTTGTAGCATTGTACCACATCACTATTTTAATATTACTCCCTTTTAACCCTCAACCTTTTAAAAATTTTAAAGTTAAGAACACATATTTCATTAATTAGAAAACTTAAAAATAACATAAATTCAAATCTAAAATTTGAAAACATAAACAAGGATTAATAAAAGAAAAATGACATAAAATCCGGGGATTAATTAATAACAAGGGTTCATAACGCGTCATACACCAAGATAGGTAAAGTTATGACGTATGCGGTATGCTCTAACATTCAGACGGGTGTTTGGTTGATGCAAATTCAAATGTTTAAAAAGTGTTTTGGGATTAGACTGTTTGTAACATATGTTATAACAAAAGTGTTTGGTTGGTGCAAATTCAATCGGCCGTTCAAAAAGTGCTATGAGATTATGAGAGAGTCAAATGCCTTTTTTTTTCCTTTTCTCAAATTTGTAAGGGTGCATATCCAGTCATATTTAAGTTTTTCTGGTTATCTAATTTAAATTATTCGGATTTTAGAATTTTGAACCAAAATCGAAATCCAATCCGAATTGAGTTAATTCGCATCCGACTCGAATTGATCCGAATTGGTTTCGGTTCAAATTCAGATAAGTCCGAATAACTCGAACAACTCTGAAATCAAATAATCAAATATCAAATATATGAAATTTGGGCTACTTCAAGTTAATCAAATATCAGGAACAACTCTGAAATCATATATATGGAATTTGGGCTACTTCAAGTTAATCGAATATGAGGAATAACTCTGAAAACAAATAATCAAATATCCGAAAAAATCGATCAAATTCAACTACTTCAAGTTAATAAAATATCTGATTTAACCGAACAACTCAAAACCTTTTAGAATCCAAAACTTGAATCCGACTCAAAAATCAAAAATAGTTATCAAATTAGGATTTATCCGATCCGAAATCCAAAAAACCACTTAAATCAATTTTTTTGGTTTCAAGTAGGATTGAGTTTAGTTTTTTTCGGGTTCCAATTTTTTTAAACACCCCTACTAATTTGTTTGTCTTTTAGTTGCAGCTCTAGAGAACTGCCAAAGAGAGCCTTCTCCTTTTAACAGATCCATCAAGTAAGTACTTTTAATTTAATAAATAAAAATATACTTGTCTACAACAAATAAGTATTATGTGGGTACCAACTTCATCCGATATAATTTCAACATTATTTGTGCAATTGTGCTAAGATAATTATCAAGATTTAAGCTAATGACTTTTGAAGAACATGATTTATATGCTTTCAGCAAGTGAAATGATTTTCATGGGTTTATTTTTTTTAAATGTTGATTTTAAAAATGGAAGGACGATCCATACATATATATTTAAGATGAAAAACGTATTATGCACGTACTAACTTCATAAAAAACAAAATGAAAGGCCAAGTTTTAGGGACTTACTTTTTTTTTTAAATAATTCATTGTTGGTAAATCTTTTACGTTGGCACATACTTTTCGTATTTTTCGTAAATGATCTCCGTTTTCATCAACGGCCACTCTCCAGTCCCACAAGCAAGTTTTCGATCAATGGTGTCCAACGTTGCTCTCCGGTTCTAAAGCAATTTCTCGATCAGTGGTCTTTAGTGTTACCCTCGAGTCCTCTTCACCCCAGAGTATTCCGTCATCTCTCTATTAAGTTCACTCCACTGAGTAATAAATACATCAAAGTAGTTTTGGCGGCACCGTCGAACAATCTTGACGTCGGCATTTCAGCAAAAAAAAAAAAAACAAGTAGAAGAAAATGGGCCCTGATTGTTGGATTGACAGTGTTGGAATAACTTTGATGTACCTTACCTCTCAGTGGAGCGAATGCCATATTTTTCTTATCATAAAAAGGATGGAATCTTCTGGGGGTGAATAGGACAAGAGGGTGACAACGAAGACCATTGATCGGAAAGTTGTTTGTGACGACATGAGAGCAACGTCAAACTATCTCGAGGTATGAACGTTGTCATCCCTTTTCAAGAAGGCTTACTTAGGTATTAAGTGTAGTTCCAAACGTTCTTATAAAGAACAAATATTGATTTGTCATGGCTTTCTTTGGAAATAATGTAGTAAGGCCCTAAAGGCAAGGCATGCACACCGAAACAAATTATACATAACTTTTTTGTAAATGAAAATGTATAACATAGACATAGAGATTTAAACCTCTAAATTGCAGGGAAGAGCTTCTACTTATTAAAGCTGAAATCCCAGGTACAAGTCACGAAGAGGCCTTCATTTCAGCTACAAAAAATGTAAGATTAACGCATCTTGATTTTCTAGCCCTATATCCAAAGAATTTTTTTTCATTTATATATTTGAACGAAAACCTCATATCTCCTAAAGTCTACTTAAAAAATCTATGTATTGTCCATTTTGTGAGACTTGGATCAACAACACTTTGATAGGAATAAACATGATGTAAGACCAGAATGTAAGACATGCAACCAAAAAATAGGACCATATATTATTAAATTGTTGATTTAATCCAACTACCTACATGAACCAAGTAAAAAAAATTAAATTAACCCGCTACTAAATACTAGAATTGACTTGGTGACCACTTGACTTTTATATATTAAACCGAATTGATGTTCGTTCTTGCTACTTGCTTTCGTCACTTGCGATAACTAGAATCGTTGTCTGCTAATCGATCTTGATGTTTTCTTGATGTTGCTAATAGAAAACCACATGAGTCTATAATTTAATTTCTTGCGTCTTTGACACTTGCATCGGCTATTCGGCTTCCACTTCCACCATATATTAATTAGTTCTTCATCTCACTAATCATGTGGTCTTCATCTCACTAATCATGTGCTTATGTTTATGTGTTATCTTTATTAGTGATAAAAGGAGAAAACTTTTTAACTTTTCTTAGTTAGATTAGCCTGGTTTTTTATACGTTCAGGAAAGGGAGGATGATGTGCTCATGAAAGATGGATTTTCAGAGTGTGTTTTCGCCATATTAAGAAAAGTGAAAGGGCTAAGATTTAAATAGTTTGTTAGTGCCTCAACATTTCTCATGTACTTTGATTTTTATTGATCTAATGTCTAATTAAGACCCAATAATTTGGGATTTATGTTTTTATCCTATTGTTTTCGAATCAAAAGTCTCTTGCTTTATTTTAGTTGGTTTCCCACATAAATCGTGTATTATTAGAGACCCGAAGCACATCGAAATTGATTTTTTTTTTAAATGAGATTTTTTTGGAGTCTTTAATGGGTTTTGGATAAGAATTGAAGGTTGTTTGAAAAATTACGGAACTTGCCTATGTGTCATTTTTCTGGTCAAAAGCTCACGTGATGTTCAAGAGGGATACTAAGCTCCGTAAATAAGATTTACGTAGCATGCTTAGGTGGATCCAATATGGTACACTAGTACATGCCACGTAGGCAACTTTCAATTCTTACCCAAAACCCATTAAAGCCTTTCAAAAAATTCCATCGAGATTGGTCTTCACTGTTTAGAGAAATGATTGTTGCACATTGAGATCACTAACTTTTTTAATAAATGGTTTTCTTCTCTTCGATTTAAGCTTCAAGTTGAAAGTCGCATTCAGTTGGGGGGGGCATATTAACCGATCCCTATCTTCGTGCTTAATTTGTTTGTCTAAAATTTTATCTATTTACCAATGTATAGACATGATTATTAGTTACTTATGATGATCATTGGGTTTCAAATTAATTACGATTTCTCAACACTGATAGAGATAGTGATAGTGATGTTGAAGAAGTCGTCTGTTTAGTTTATATTGGGCTTTATAAAGTACACAATTTCTCTCTTCAGTTTTGTAAACTGGGTCAAGCCCAGTTCTTTTTTGTTGTTTTTTTTGTCTCTTTCGTTTTTTATAGGCCAAATCCGTACATCTCCTTGTTTGTAAAGTCTGCGAGTGTAGTTTGAAGTAATGCCAATTACAAAATACAGAAAGTTCAATGAATTTTAAAGAGAGACTCCCTTCAAATAAATTTTTTTGAATTAATCAACTAACCGATTTATAAATATACTATGTTGGAACACGTGTATTTGTGCTCCTAATTTATTGAAGACCAAGTTAGAAACAAATATATTAACACGAATTTGATTATTGAATAGTGAAATAAGAAAACAAAGACTTGAAAAAATAATACATGGAGAAGAAATGGAATACTTAGTGGTGAAAAAATAATACATGGAGAAGAAATGGTATGGGAATTATCACATGTAGTTTTCCCAATGGAGTTGGCCAAGTATGTGTTTTTTCTCTTGAACTCGTGTGATTGATGTACAAGCTTTCTTACGGTGACGTGTCAGTCAATCGACTATTGTCGATAAAAAAAATTTAAGAATTTAGAAAAAAATTTTAAAAAAAATCAATGTTAATACAAAGTTTTTAAAATTAAAAATTTACAAAGATTAAAAGGTTGATAATAATTTTTGTTTGAGTGGAAAACAACATTGATAAGAATGTTTATAAAACCAACAAAACGTTTAAAAGGACTATAAAGAAATCGATTAACAAACTTTTTTGAATTATAAAATAGTTGTTTGGAACAAAATAACAAAATCATCGATAGAGGAAGGGAGTGCTACTCTCACTTCAACTAATAAGATTTCTCAATCTCAAAGTAACTAATCTACCCGCACTAAGGAAATTGGAGTAGTCACTACCTCATCTACACTTACACTATTCAAAGTAAAAAAAAAATAAACGCGTGTCTTGACAACCAACACCTTTTACATTTGACACTTTTGGTTTTTTGCGTCTGATGCCATGGAGTTGCTAAATCGAGTTCAACGGGTATGCATTGCAATGTAATGACCCATAGATATATGAATGTGATTTTTAAAAGACTTAGTTTTTTCTATTAAAAAGTGACTAGCGGCACAATTTGTTGCTTGTTATGTTCTATTTCAATGTAAAAAAATTGTTTTAGATAAATACAAAAAAAATAGAAGATTAATACTTTTAAATTAAAATTTTCATTTGAGTCGTTTTTATAATTAAAAGTCTCTAGACAAGAAAGTGTACGAACAACGAAAAAAAGGCTGTCGGTTACCTTCTAAAAATTGTTGTTGAATACGTGTCAAACACTTCTTTCTACATATCAATTAAGGCCTGTTACAAATAATTTTAATTTGTGGGCTACATAAACATATAAATAAATGTGTGTGTTTTGTAATACAAAAATATGAGCTAGCTAGAAGAAGACATAGCCGCATAGGTATTTATACATAAGTAGCTATACACCATGTAGCGATGCCAGTATGCCACCATGGCAGCCTTAAATGAACCCTAAAAGTGTCGTTTCTCTTGTCAATTTTGTTCAAAAGCAGACAAAATCTTTCATAATTACAGCCCCAACTTGGGTTTATCTGGCCTCCATCAACCACTAAACATCAAACGGGTATCGACTCATTTATTCAATTTTGTTGCCGTATTTATTTCATATACTGGTTATGGGTGATATATACTGATTATGGGTGAGAAGTTTCAAGATCAACCGTAACCCTACAAAAAATGAAAACATATGATTTGGTAATGAGGTTCAAATTATGCAATTTATTTCCGATTCGATATAAACGATTACTCACCGACCGCCGGACACAAAAGGGCAAAGAGAAGAAAGTCGTCGGGTCGTCAAGCAAGGGAAGAGAAGAGGTTGTCTACGAATACAAAGTGTTGAAAGACTGCTTATAATTGAATATCACCGAGAACAACAGGAAGCAAAAAAAAAACAAAAGAACGAACTCGTTGATTGAATCATTGAGCGTCAATAACAATTCTTTATGAGAGAGCCAACGAAACTCGATTGGGGAGATATTTGTGAAACCGCATGATCACCTCACCCAACGTTATCTTCTGGATATCATCTTCCAACAAAATCGGGATATTGCGGTGGTGTACGAGCGACCTTGAGGTGGTGGTCAAAGTGGTTGGAACCATGGCGTGATGTGTGTGTTGGGGGGTTGATTTTTTTTTCCTTTTTTTTTCAACCAATTATAATAAAACACTTCACCTCCAACTTTTACCCACTCGCACTCTCACCCATAATGCATTTCCACACCAAGTGGGTGCAATTAATTGTCTACGTGACACAACCACCCACTCATCCAACCACTATGTATAACTCATGTTTTAAGTGTCACTACTCACTAGAGTTACTATAAAATTAAACAAATGACACTATATATACTGTAAATGTTAAATAGATGAACTAGCGGGGTCTCTTTTGAGTTATTTTAAAAAGATATGTTATATTAAAATAAAACCTTTCGTTTTTTTAATACCCGGATGAGCAAATAGAGAAGTGCCATATATTAACTTGGAGAACTCATAAAAATTAAACGAACCCTTATGGTGTATAATAAAGACAAGTGGTGCCTTTGAGTTAGATCTAAGGAATCAGAGGAAAATCAAAGAAAATGAGTGATGAACAGAAGGAGAATGTTGGGAAATCAGTCCCATCAATAACGTATATATATGCATATGCATAATGCATGCATATGACTATCTTAAGTAAAAAATATCACCAAAATTTGATGGGAAAGAAACTGGAATATGTGTTTTTATGCAATAAAAGCATTATTTCTAACATTTAACATTAAAATCTACTTAAATCCGGTAAACTTAGTGATTACCAACACTCATGAATCATGAAATTATGAAACAAATAACAATTACTAGATTAATATTAAAATTTGAAATTAATGTCGTTGCTATCGTTTTTCTAAGATATCTCAAGACTCAAAACCTTGTTTTCAAAATTTTCAATACACCGAGAATCTCGTAAGGACCATCTTGCTAAGTTTATAAAGCATTTAAACCAACTCCTTGACATATTTATCTCTATACAAAAGTATGGGATAAATTGTGATGTATGCATTGTCAACCATAACTTTTGCTCACTAG
>WOUH02022256.1:0-14408 GCA_009936405.2 Stevia rebaudiana
TCCGTTTTGCGCGCGGTTTTCGCCTACGTTCACGATTTTCCATTTCCTATCCAACCCCATTGGTTTCACCTCCAAAGAAGGTGTTGGGTTTTTCAGGCCTATGGAACATTGCATCGTTTTGTGTGTAACTTCCGAACCGTTGCTCGAATTGAAATTCCGTATATACTCAAACGATTCTAAACACTTATACGAATATGATAAAAGCGTTTATATCATTTAAACTTTGATTTACATTAAGGTACCGTAAGTAATACAATTGTCCTAACACCGAAATTTGATCATAATCATACTACTAACAGACGGAAGATCCTTCTTATTTTCGTAATTCAAACACACAAAATTCGGGGTGTTACACCTACATAACATTGCTCTAGGTGCACAAGATGAGAATGATAATGATGAATCTGATAATAATGATAATGATGAATTTGATGATAATGAAGACAATGAAGATGAAGAATTTGATAGTGATAATGAAAATGCTGATTGGAATGATGATAATGAAGGTGAAAATTCTGATAATGTTGAAGAATCGGATGGTGATTGTGAAAATGATAATGAAGAAGAAAAATGAAAGTGGGGAGAGTGAGTCATCATCTGATCATATTGAGTCTGATGTAGACATAGACAGTGATGACAATAATGATGATGAAAACTAACAAGGAGATAATGATGATGAGTTTCTCTGGTCATACACAAGAAATGCAACAGTTTAATGAACAACATTTCTCTCCACTTAACACCCCTTCCTCAACAGACACTCTTGAAAATGTTGAAGGATTTGGTAATACACAAGAAATGCTTGATGATCAGGGTAATATGCAAGATAACCATGATCTTACTCCTGTTCAAACTCCCTCTCCAGCAGCAACAGAGATATTATCTGGGTCCACTGCTCCTGTGGACTTAGATGACGAAAATTTACAAGATACTACAATGTCTCAATTACAAACTACAGAAGAAATCATTAAAACGACAGAAGAGTTAAGTCTCTCAGCAGAACAAGCACAAACAACACCACAACAAGAAAATCAATCTCAACAACTCCCTCCTCAACAATTGTCATCTGCAGCCAAAATGACTCCGATTCTGCTAAGTTTCTTATCTGCTCATATTGTAAAGAAAGAGAAATTCTTGAGAAAAGCATCCTTGATCTTAAAAGGCAAAGACAAACGACTATCCAAATTAGCTGAAGAATATCACCGAGTCCTCAAAATTTGAAATTGCAAATCTTCATGACATTATTCAAAATCAAAACTCAAAGATTGAAATATTGGTCTATGAACTTATTGAAAAATGATAAATTGTTAGAGACTCAAGTTGTGGCATTAGAAACTCAATCTGAATATATCGAGAATCAAAATGCCCATATGGCTACATTAACTGCTGCTTCAGCTCACATCAAAAAATGTGAAGAGTATATAAAGAAATTCACTGATACTCTAAGTGAACAAGTAGAAGAGATTAACAATCTAAATGCTCAACTTACTGATATCAGGCCCAAATTTCAAAAACTTATATTTGAAAAAGAAAAATGGGTAGAAGACTATTGCAAAGTTGCTGATGAGTTGGAAAGCTTAAAGAAAGAATTGGAAAACACTCATAAAGATCAAAATGCAAAAGCAGATCACATCAAAGCTTTGCAAGCTGAGCTCAACTGCTAAAATAAAAAAAATGTTGATATTGATCTTGTTAAAAATTTTCAAGCAGTGGCAATAGCAGAATTGAAAGATGCCATTGAAGCAAAAGAAAAATTGATCAAGACTTTACAAGATTCTTTAACCTCATTGGTTAATGAAAACAATGAACAAACAAAAAAAGTCAAGTTGTTTGAGAGCAAATTGGAAAAAGCCAATCTTGAATCATCTCTCAAAGAAAAACAACTTAAATCTTTGCAACTAGATTCAAGTGGAGCTTGACAGCAAAAGCAAAACCCTTCAAGATTCTATAAAACAGATGAACGTTTTGAATACAAAATTGCTGTCAAGATCAAAAGGAGAAGCTGAAAATACAAAACTCTTAAATCAGCAGATAACAGAATTTGAAAGAGGAAGTTGAGAAAAATGATTTCATTATTCAAAGATTAAAAAATAAAATTGTTGAATTAGAAGCTCAAGTTTATGAACTGAAATCACAAATAGCTTCTACTATCAAAGACACATCTTAGAAAGATGATTCTGGAGATAATGCTCCCAACAGGGGGAAGAAAAGAAAGAAATCAACATATGAGGGTCCAACAAGATCAAAAAAGCAAAAACATATGCATCTGATAAATCTCCTACTGCAAAAGCCTCTGATAAACCACAAAATGAGCTCACAAGACTAGAAAAAGTTGATTTGTTAACAAGACTTGGATGGTATGAAATGTATGAGTAGTTCAAAAAGGATATAGTAAACTTCAAGATACCATCCATGTCTGAGCTGCTAGGAAAGTCAATAATAAATAAGCAAGAAGAAAGCTATCTTTCAGAACAACTGCAAGCTATGGCTAAACAGCAAGAAAGAGCCAAAGGCAAAATGAAAGTTACTAAACCTTCGAAAGAAAAAGCAAGTATGGATAAAATGGCTGTCAAAGTTGTTAGAGCAATAATAGGTGATCTCACTGATAAGAAAATTGCTTTGAACGAACAACTGACAAAACAATCTAAAGAAGCCAGTGGTGCAGGGGATACAAATGTAAGCAATGTCAATGAAACAAATCCAAATTAGCCAAAAATAAGTTTTGATCAAGATTTTGAAAACCAATTCTCTACAAATTCTCATGCAGACAAGCATATGAAGATGGTCTTAACCTTGATAGATTTTGGTTTTTCAATGGAAACATTAGACAAGATGTCTTTTGAGGAGCTATCAAATGAAGTAAAGAAGCTTTCATATCTATTAGATCCAAATATTGAGACAGAAGAAGAGAAAGAGAAACGATTAAATCTGGAAAAAGAAAAGGCTGATCAGCTGATGGTTCAACCTGATCCAGAGACGATGTCTGAACAACAATTGAAATTTTTTAAATGAAAGGCAAGTGCCACCAAGGAGCTATAACAAGATGAAATTAAGCACCTTGAGAAAAAGAGCATCTGAATTGCTAGAAAAAGATATAGAGATGGGGAATGAAGTAAGTTTAGATCTAACTAAACAGCCAACTATAAGCAGAGTTGCCTCCATCAGTCCAGAATTCAAGAAAGCTAAATTTTTTGTCCTGAAGTCATTGTCAACACAACAAGCCAAATCATCATATTCTAAATCTGCAGCTCCAAGGCAAGCATCTGAGTCTTCCCAAACTATGAAAAATCTTGGAATGACTTTCAAAGAAACTTTAGGTGAAAATGACATTGCATTAATTGGGGAAAGAGGCAAGATTATGACTTGGAAGTATGATTTTGCATTTGATGCTTACCTAGTAAAAAGAGATACCCGAGTCGTGCAGTACTTTCCATCCAATAATGCTGGTTAGTAAATGAAAAGCGGACATGCTAAACCAGCAGAATTTGAAAAAGAGCTCAGGTTGTTAATTCAGAAAAATACATTAGCTGATTGAAGAGTGGCCATAAATAATATTATGAAAGGGATTAGACTATGAGAGAAAAGAAATTTGGATGAAAAGAACATAAAATTAAAAGCTCCTGAAATCAACAAGATGAAAATTACAGGTTGTATGACAATTTATCCCATAACGAACTGGTTTTATGATGATAATTCTCTGGAACTGGTCATCCAAAGAAAGCATTCAATGCTAAGTGGGGTAGATATAAGACTATACTCTTACACAGAAGCAAGGTTAATTGAAATTTCTTATCTGGCTTTTCTAAATGATCTCAAGATTGAAAGACCAAAAACTGCTTTTTGGGTCCTATAATCTTAAATAGTTCTTTGTTATGATCAAAAAGCTTAAATCTGATATAGATAATCTAGCATGTCAGATTTCCTTCAAAAAGAATGAAAAGAAAGTAACTTCATTACTAGATTTCCAAAGAGTATACATGCAAGATGATGGGAATCTGGTGGTTGAATGTTCAAAGAAAAGCAACATGTTCACTAACAAAGATGATTTCTCTGAGATGGATTTAAAGACTTTGTCAATTATTAACAATTTACCAATCTACTACTCAAGAGAAGATCTGAAAGCCCCTATGGACCAATTTGTATGAATTATCTATCACTTAGTATATATGAAAATAAGTAATCCAATGAAACCGGTAAAGGTTGAAGATGTGTTGTGAAAATGTGGTGATGATGACTGGCGGTGACAATTTTGGTGATGGTTCAGATGTTGCTATGTAACAAGTGTATGTGTTTATATACACTGTCTCAAGGGAACTCCAAAGGTATTCAAGATATCATTCTTGATAATTGTTGGAAACATCATCTCAGGGGGGGATTGTTGGGTCTCTACTTGTGAGATGGTGATTCTCCAACAATTAATCAAGCCCTTTGCAAGCTTCTCCTTCATTAATTTCATTTAATGATGGTAAAGTACTAACTCTTCTCTATTATCTTTGTCCTATTTGTTTTCAACGGATTAATTGATGATTAATTAACAAGGTCAAATCCATATTAAATGTGGACGTATTGATAGGCTCAATACAGATGACACATTATGGTCTTGTCTTCTACCATCTTGCTTTTATATGTTAACTTTAACATATAAGTTTATCTTATTGAGTTTTGATCATTTGTGCAAGATTTGTAAGGATAATGCATTGCTGACAGCATATTCAGTATAGCTAATGAGTAGATGGAAGTAATCAAGTATAAAGGAATGCTGACACAGAAATGAAGATTGCTGACATGCAAAAGACTCAAAGATTCGAAGTCAAGAGTATTACTGATGAGCAAATCAGTAATACTGATGAACAAGTATGAATTTCCAATCAACATCAAAGAGGTTTACTGATGTATTCCTCATTGCTGATGCAGTATGAATTGCTGATAAAGAGTCTCAATTGCTGACACTTAAGTGTTATCCTTAACACTTGAATGCAAGTATCATGCACTGCTGACATATCTCCACTGCTGACACTTAGGAGATTGCTAATGGTTCTACTTAGCATTTGCTCAAGTTAACTTCATTATTGATAAGTATATGGAGTGCTGGCGTTCAAGCTCTATTGCTGATGAGTATTAACTTGAAGATTTGTCACCAAGTATCATAATGCAGTCTGCATTGCTGATGACCAATATCTATGTTGCTGACGTTAAAATGTCTTGTTGCTGATGAAGAAAATTCAACTGTTGGTAACCAAAAGACTTAGATAGATTTCTGTTTGTAGATTGTTTGTAATGACATCAGTTATGACGTACATATCTGATGTGAGGTTAAGTCTGTTATTTTGGTTAGTGCTTAACAGTTAGAGCAGTTAGGTTAGATCTGACTTTGCCTATAAATAGGCCTGTCATGGAATTACTTTGTACGCTTTTATATACGCTTTTAACGCATTTACACACACTGCTTGTATTTCTGTGATCATTGAAGATCAGATTTAATTGAAACTGCTATGAATATTCATTTCATCTGTTCATTAACTACTCTTATTAATTATGTCTTGAATATTAATTACAACTATGATTGTTTTGTGTTTATGACTGCATCTATATTTTAGCTTGAATCAATTACCTGTATCCGCCTAGTAATTGATTGAAATCACATCTTATTGATCAGATCTGACGAAACGATCCTGACATAATCCTAGATAAACTAGGAAACTGGAAAATAAATTGTTCAAGAACAAAATAATATTTAAAAAGACAAAGAATACTTCTTTTCTTTTCTGCAACCTATCCATCTTTTAATCTCCTCGAATCCCTGCAAATCATTGACAATAGTTGTGTCATTCACATAATCATCAAAATTTGCTATTCAAAGAGCAATTTGAGAAATAACGAGCATACCTGACGATTTAGGTGCATCTGTCATCCTAAGATGACTGCTAGCAGGATGATCCTCATCATCCTCTATTGATGCTCTTCTTTTCCCCAATATTTCTTCGGTTCTCATGTTCATATATTCCTCTACTAGCATACCCCTAAGCTCAGGTACGGTACCCCCAAAGATGTTCTTATTGTAGTACTTTACAAATTCTTGATAGTCCTTTGGTAAGGATGTCAAGATGAGATCTATTGTCATCTTATGACACATCGGGTACCCCAGCTCTTCCAGCCTAGCGAGGTATCTTTCAAATCTATCAACATGATCACCAACACCCCCACCCGATTTCAAACCTTTTGAAATCTCTTTGAGAATTTCATGTTGCCACTTCCCTTTTGGCACGTAATTCCCTTTAATCTTATCAATCATCCCATGAATAGACATATATTTTATTTGCTCCATAAGCTCAAGTGAAACTAATGTTAATATAAGACACTTTATATCACAATCGTTGCTAACATGATTCATCCTTACGCTTATTGAACAATTAACAGGTGGTTATCTAGGAGCGGGTTGTCCAGGGCATATAGTTTGCCTTCAACCCTCAGTACTTCTATCAAGTGGTTCATCCACTCAGGAAAGTTGTTTCCATTAAACTTGTTACGAAACAATTTGACACGTTGGTTACTTTTTGCATCTTGTAGAGACATCTATAAAATTCAAAAGAAAAGTTTTAGTATTTATCATGTTTGTGCTAATTTAATTATGACATATTCTCAAAATTTTAATTAGGATTGAGATCCTAATTCATCATAATCAATGAATGGCTAAGATCTTTCCATTGGTATGATTAGGCAGATAGGTAACGATTACCAATTGTGTCAACTACACAACTCTCAAGTTCTGGGGTCACTTGACGGGTATAGTCGCGTATTGGTACATTTACCCAAATTTGCCCACTTAACTCTTTAAGTGATATTTGTCCTTAATATGCAACTGAAAAACCGGCCTAAGTAACTTAGAAATCGTGGTCCTTCCCTTTACCAAAACCTTAGGGTTTACAAATCAACAACTTGAATGTAGACTCCCACTTGATCCGAGATCTCTAGGTCTTTACCAATCAACTCTTTGAATGTAATCTCCCACTTGATCCAAGATCTCCAAATTCATGTTTCTGATTGTCTCCATTTTGGTCTTGACTCCAATTGCTCGGTTACATTTATAAAATACTAATTATTTTACAAAATTGAAATCTAAGCTATTACATCGGGTCCAAATACCCGTATAAACAAAAATTTCAAAATCAACCAAACAACAATAAAACCAAAATTACAACGGTCAGATCTAAGGCTCGGATCATTATCACAATCACAACCAAACAATCAAAAGGCTCGATCTTTTTGTCAAACAAAAGTTTTGAAAAAAAAAAACATAAGATCAATCATAAATATCTTTAAACGCGTGTGAAAGAGGCTATGATACCATTGTTGGGATTTCTCGTATACGATTTAAGAAAACTCAATTTATTAAGTATTTTAACCTGATTTAAAACTTCTTTTAAATCTCAATTAATCACATTAATTTATCAAATCAGATTTGCGCGTGCGGAAGTGCGTGTTGCGTACAAAAAAATTTGTATAAAACAAATCCTAAAACCAGTAATCCAATTACATGCGGTTTAAACAATAAATCAAACACAACCATAGGGTGTTTAGAAATCAGCCTTTACGAAGAACACCAATAAGACACGATGGATGCAGCAACGTCCCGCTAGTGACTTCAATCCACGATCCGTCCAAAACTCACGATTCGTCCACGAAAGGTGAAACCGACATCAGATCTGAAATCGGGACACTTCGATCTAACCAGTTCTCCACGGTGGTGCAGCAACGGTGGCGGCAACCGGCACCAACAACCTAGTCGTGGCTAGGGTTTCGGGCAAGGACACTTCTGGCCGAACTAGGGTTTCGGGGAGCTGGATGAACTCCGGCTATGATTTCCGGTGAACAGTCGGTCGGTGGTGACCTCCGGACGACGGAGGGTGGTTGATGGCGCCTGGTATACGGGCAGCGGCAGCTGGCCGGCGGTGGGTAAGTAGTCGGTGGAGACAAGGTGTGGAGTATTAGGGTTTTGAGATCTCTGATTTCTTATATCACTAAATGAGCTCTGACTGCTTATTTATATTGATCTGGAATTACAATAAATCCCCTGTAACTTTTACAGTTAAAACCCAAAGTATAATTAACTATTTAATTATCATATTTTAATTATTAATAAACAAATAATTCAAAATTCAAATTTCAAACAATATCTATTTATATTAATAATTAATAGATAATTCGAATTATAAATTCAAACAATATCTATTTAAAATAATTATCAAATAATTAATTTCTTTTCACCTTTTACCTTTATTATTTCACAAATAATATAGTTACCAATTATTATTACTCAAATAATAAATTCCACTTTATTCTACTATTTCATAAATAATAAAATCCTTTTTTGTTATTTCATAATAACAAATCACCACTTATTATTATCTCCATAATAATAAATCATCAGTTCTATTAAACCGCTTACCGTGAATTGATTAATATCTAACTTTAGATATTAGATTAGTTGCTTTCCAAAGTGTAACTCTTTGGATCATACCTTTCATTAGTAACGTTAACTTTTATCGATGATCGGACATCCAATATCCAACAGGATAGTACTTAGTTCTCGTGTTCCTACACGAACTCTGAACCTTGTACTAGTGTCATCATGTTGACTTTTAGCATTTTGATAAGTGTCTCACTAGAGGGACACCTGTTAGAGTTTGAGAATGAAAGACGTCATGCACGTCATTGAATCCATCAGACTAACTTAGTCTATACACCATGGGATTAATCCTTCCATGAATTTTGAAATGTACGACATAACATGATTGCGTTTACTTCCTTAGATGAAAAGAGTTACACCTTCCGTTGGCGTGATCTTAAGAAGGCAGTAATGCCTTTTTTGAATTACAAGGCTTGCGATATTTTGTCGGCATAGCTCTTGTGTCCTTTAATAGTTTCGCGATGTCTCGCATGAATTTAGGACTAATGATTTTTCTGATGGCCCACACGGCCCAACAATTAGGTAATTGGCATTTAGTGTCCCAAACAGTTTTATAGAAGTGCTTGATTAAAGATAGTTGTATTTCACCACAGTAGTCAACTGTGTAAGTTTACATTATATCCTAGAGAGTTGAATAAGGCATCACCCTAAGCATTGGATTCTGGATGAAACATTTTTCAACTTAAGACCGAGTTCGTTCCTTGAACCCCTATCATGGCATCATCATCGTGCTCCAAAGAAGTTTATATATA
This sequence comes from Stevia rebaudiana, assembly GCA_009936405.2. Classification (NCBI taxonomy): domain Eukaryota; kingdom Viridiplantae; phylum Streptophyta; class Magnoliopsida; order Asterales; family Asteraceae; genus Stevia; species Stevia rebaudiana. Next base: position 9,220 of record WOUH02022256.1, read on the forward strand.
GGGCGTACGTATGGCAAAAGCCCAGCCGCCAGCCCACCACTACCTTAGCCACCACATTCATACCTTGTTACTACTTAGAATGTGGACTCTCCATTTAATGTGATGTATGGAATGGAACCATGGCGTGTCCAGGAGTCTTTGAGTGAGTTATTGAAATTAAATCAGTAGAGCATCTAGCTCTTGAATACTGGTAGGAACTTTGTGCCATGGAACTACTCTTGTAGCGTGAAGGTGATCTAGCTCCTTCCAAATCGTCGGTTTCGTTGTTTTCCAAAAATTATGCAGATTTAGTTAGGTGGTCTGCGGTCTACCAATGGTACCGCATTGATTAGATTAACTGATATCTTTGATGATGTAGTTTATGGAAACATGCTTTCATTCCCACATCGGAATCATTGATTATTGAAGTAAGCCAAAGGGCTCGCTTTTGTCTCAGATATTGATGTAAGAAATCCTTAGTCCACATAGGTGGAACTTTAGGTTGTCATGTGAAAGTGTGAAACTACCAACATGGGGTTGACAAAAAAATGGTACATCTTAAAGAGTTCTAGATGAATGAAGTTTAGTCATTGCGAATAACAAATGGTAAAGCATGTACCTGCTTAGACGTGAGGTAGGCTTTACGCTAGTGGGTGTTGGCTTCATGTTAGCCTTACCCGGATGATGTTTAATAGCACGGTATTGAAAAATTTGTTCCGGCGACTCTGTCGCTCGTACAACTTATTTTAACTTAGGGTGTCTACAGGTTGCTAAGAAGTATGACTGAGACATTAAGTTGGGGAGTTGTACTGTGATTTGGGATTGATATTTCTCTCAAATAGAGACGGATTAAACGTGTTACTGGGTTTTCGCTTCACGGATGAAATGCAGAAGTCACATGTCATTTGATATGCACCAAATTATACACATTTTACACGACATTAATCAACCAATTCATATCATTTATCGCATTATTACAAAGATATTGGTACTGATTATGTATACTTTGTGATTACAGGTCAAAAATGGCATTCAAACGAGAAAACGGGTGAAACCGTAGCTTAAAACATGTGTCCGAACTGCTCAGATCCAATCACCAACCAAAAAGGAAACAATTCCAGGAAAACGCAAAAACCCCAAATCTTCAGGTAACTTACCTTTTATTATTTCGAAGTTTGATATTGAATAATGCCTTGCAAGCGAAACACTCTACGTTAATACCTGATCAAAGAAAGCTAAACAAAAACACATTTAATCAGAGCTCAAGACTACCGACATTATAATTGTACATATCAGATTTATAGTTGTGTAAAGCAAATCAATAAATAGTAAGGTTCATGCGATTGGTTCAAATTTTGCTCCAAAACTCAACAGTAACGACTTTATAATTACATTTTAAAAACAAAAAAAAAAAACGATATCATATTTATAATTTTGTTTAGCGAATCACATAAAAATAACGTTGCATATCATTTAACAGATGATGCCACAAGCAACAGCAGCAAAGCTCTAGTCCTATAAGAATACGAAGTGGATGAAACGCACCTTTTTGTTAGAAACTTAGAATCGTATGTATTTAGGTTACCGTACTAGCATCCAAAACAATACTTGTATCTAATGCTAATGTAATCCACAAAACCCTTCTAGTTAAACTCTGACATGTATATCAATATTCAAAAAATTACGATAAACACATGTTAAAAACAACAAACCCACATCAACGCGCAACCAAACCCTTCTAGTTAATATGAGAAGCTTCACAACACTTTGGGATAAGAAGCTTCTGCATGGCATTTTTTTAACAACACTTTGTTATATTTGGAAAGCTTAAAACGAAAAAACTTTCAACAACAGGAGTTTGGGTCCAACTGAAGTGGTAGGCGACATAAAAAGAATGTCATTTTTGTGGATCAAAAATAGGAAGAAAATCGAAAACTTAGAATTGGACGCTTGGTGTAAATTTCTCTTTTTGTTCCTTGTAATCTAGCACCTTGCTCCTCTTTCTTTTCTAATATATTTTGTTTGGCTGTTCAAAAAAAAAAGTTAAACTTCCATTGCGTTGTAGTGGTAAGAGGCTTTGGTTTTTTATATGAGGACCAAGTTAAATTTCTCACTTCCAACACTTTTGAGGGGGTATGGTGGCTAAATGAAGGAAGACAAAGATCTTTATGGCATCCGGGTTTTACCACCAGTGGGCTTTCGGACGGGTGGATTTTCCTTGTAACTGGAGATAACATGGTGCCCTTAAGGGCTCCGTACGGCTAGATTGGCTAGCTGACGGTGGTCTTTTGCCATTGAATCACCACGTACGAAGTACTTATATAATTAAGTGTTTGTTGCCGTTAAATAAAAAATATGAATTATGATCCTATAATTAAATTTAAGGTTGTAAGTGCAATAAATTAATACCACATGTACCGTTGAAAATTCGACACTATTGCCAATCTGCCGGCGAAGCATTGTAAGGGCCTGGCGACCCCAGATTTTTTCGCGCGTAGTGTAAATTTCGCGATTTCGACCGAAATTTTTTTATATATATAGGCCGGCAACCCACGAAATCCCTGAAAATTCTACATATAACATCTTGCCAACCCTTGACATATACGTCAAGTTTCGCCACTCCTCCCGTGAAGAAGATATTTCTTTAAGGAAAACAGACTAACTGAAGACTGCCACGTGGCTTTCAAGAATCAGTGGCTTTCAAGTGGCTCTCCGTCTTCCAGGTATCCTTGATTGATTGGCTCAAAATCCCACTTGACCCACCACCACATCGTCTTCAATCTTCACCATTTTTAGTCTAAACGAACCACTTCAATTCACAATCAAGAGACCTGAAGAACACACTAAAAACGATACTTTTTATCAACAATTAACCTGTTAACGATGGCAAATTCCCATGTTTTCTGTAGCCCAACAGCAACACTCCACCCTAAAACCCAATTACCAATCGAGTTCTTTCACTCAATTCGTTACAAACACCACCATCTTAAGAACAAAGAAAGGGGTTCTTTCAAGAAACATGGTGTTTCATCAAAGATCAAAGCTTTGATGACGGAATCGCCGCCGCAGACAGCGGAGCAAGGTGTAGAGAAGAAGAAGAACATAAGAGTGTTGGTTGCCGGAGGTGGAATCGGAGGGTTGGTATTTGCTTTAGCTGCAAAACGAAAAGGGTTCGATGTTGTGGTTTTCGAAAGAGATCTGAGTGCAATCAGAGGTGAAGGACAATACAGAGGTCCGATTCAGATACAGAGTAACGCGTTAGCTGCTTTAGAAGCGATTGATTTGGATGTTGCTGATGAAGTTATGAAAGCTGGTTGCATCACTGGTCAACGAATTAACGGATTGGTTGATGGTGTTTCTGGTAATTGGTAAAGTCTTCATCTTTATCAATTTACTCACTTTGATTTGCTTATCACAGATATATATATGTTGGAATTTAATCATGAAATTAGAGTTAAAATCAAAGTCAAATAGGAAAGTCAAACTGTTTGTAAAAGTCAAAGTCGGTTAGGCAGTTAAATTCGGTTATTTAACTGCAATGGTGGGTATAAATACCCCACATATGTACAAACATTAGTGATCGATCAATTTAGTATACCCCTCTCTATCAAAACCCTAAAACCCGAACGAAGACATATCTCTCCCTAGCCCCCTCGGCTAGTTTCCACCCAAGGGGAGTTTTCCCGTGGTTTGTTTTTGCAGGTGAAGAACACCCTCCAAACGAAGACGAAGAAACAGGTAGTTTTTCTCCGGCGATTTTTCCGGCCAGTACTCCGGCGAGTCTCCGTTCAGTGCTCCACGAATCGAAAGAGGGTTCCGACAGGTGTTTTCTATCCAAAATCAACGCTAACTTAAATTATAAATTAAATTATTGGGTGTTTATCTATCTATTTTATCTACTACTATTATTAATATTAAACGGTCTGTGATCTAATTGTGTTTGCTTGTGTTGACACGTATATTGTGTGTTACTAGTTGCAAATTGCATATTGTATAGCGTGTGGACTGTTGACGTTCTGTGTGCTTCTACCTTTGCCTAGTGTTATTGGGTGCCTCCTGACCCACTAATTGCTATTGTATACCACTTGAAACTTGAAACTTGTTGCTAATTGCTATTGTCTTTTTAACGTAACCTACTCGAAACTTGTTGCTATTTGGCTGAGATTTAGTTACTATCGGTTTGCTATTATATGCTATTAGTTGCTATTACTTGGAATTAGTTGAGATTAGTTTGGTATTAGTCGATATTTTGTAGGGTCTGATTGTATCAGTGTGATAGTTTGCTTTTGCTTGTTTAGGTTTTTATTCTTAACTCTTGCATATACGAAATTAATCTGGTTTACGTCGTAAAAGATATCGTATATTGACTGTGGATTATTGAGTATTTACTTGCTGTATTCTGTATGCAAGGTTAGAAGGTTTAGGTTGCTCGTAGTGATTTATTGTCTGTGGGTGCAAAAGGTGTTATATTTGTGTATCTCCTTGCTATATCTTTGTAGTTGTATATCGAGTGGTAAATTACTTGTTAGCCTCTGGTGTCTTGTGTTGTGTGCTTTTTTAGTCGATATTGTCGAGTAGTCTCAATCATAGACGGGAGAGACCAATATGTTGCCTTGAGATCGTGTCCAAGGACGAGAGGTGCAGGTTGGGAGAAAAGGAGAGCGTGTACTTTGCGGGTTGGATCGTGGAATGTAGGGACTCTAACGGGTAAGTTGCTAGAGCTGGTGGATGTACTTAAAAGACGGAAGGTACAGGTGGCATGCCTGCAGGAGACTAGGTGGAAGGGAAACAAAGGTGCGGAGTACAATGGGTACAAGTTGTGGTACTCAGGATCAGATGAAGCAAAAAACGGAGTGGGTCTTTTGGTTGCTAAGGAACTACAATGTAATGTAGTAGAAGTCAGACGACATAATGACAGGATTATAGCACTAAGGATAGTGCTAGGAGAGGAAGTACTAGCGGTCATTAGTGCATATGCACCACACGCGGGGCTAGAAGAGCAGGAAAAGAGACGGTTTTGGGATACTTTGGATGAGGTTGTGAGAGACATCCCAAGAGAGGAAAAGGTCATTATTGGAGGAGATTTCAATGGCCACATAGGCAAAGAGAATGATGGATACTCATTGGTGCACGGGGGTTTTGGCTTTGGGGCACGAAATGAGAGTGGTACCGTCCTTCTAGACTTTGCGGTGGCCCATGATCTCGGCATC
>WOUH02022282.1:0-11654 GCA_009936405.2 Stevia rebaudiana
TAATGGGTGTTTTTTTGTGGAAACTAATACTAATTAAGAATGCCATTGCTGTTGATAGCAGTTTTCCCAGGTTTGGAATTCATTTTGCCTCCAAATGTGTTTGCTGTTCCTCTCCTTGCATAGAAAGAGTGGATCACCTCTCTCAAAGTGATATTGCTAGGATAGATAATAGGGTCTCATTTCTCTCCCAGTCTCAATGTGGATTTCTTTTATAAAGCTCCTCTCTTCACCATCTTTTGGCTTCCTGGTTTAATGGTGCCAAATCAAAATCACAGTGTGGCTTTCTTAGGATCATGCTAGTGAGTTGTGCTTGCTGGGAAAGGAAATTTTTCTTTATCGAAATTCTCTCATGTCTTTAGGGGGGGCAACAAAGCTGCAGATTGTTTGGCTGCTTATGGTCATACTCATTCAGACTCCATTTTATTTAATAGCTTAGGGTCTCTTCCTTTTGATTCTAAAAAGCCTGTTCATAGCCAAGGCATGTTCTTTTTTAGAGCTCCCTAGCTTGTTTTGATGTTCAGGGGTAAGGCCTTTATGTCCCCCCCTTGTCTTTTCTTTTTTTGCAATAAATAGCGAAAGCGAGACGATAGTTCTCTGTCGGGTGAGAGAAGAGATAGAGCACGGTATTCTCACGGGCCGAAGTGCAAAGCCCGGTAGCCTATCCGTAGTTCGGAAGGAAGCCCCCTATGGTCCAAATCAAGTTGCTACTTTCCCTCTGCGCTTATAAGTAGATAAGGTCAGACTTTGCTTGCTCTGAGACATCTTTAAAAAGGAAATCCAATATCAAAATGGAAATGTTTGAAATTGCTCCTTGACCCAAGAAAGGAACGAACGGGATTCGGAGCTTGCTGACCCTTATACACAGATGGGGGATATAGATAAAATGGTTATTCCTACATCACAACCTAAAAATATTGACCCAATCATTGCGGGTATCCTTGAGGAGGGCCGGAAGTACCTTCCTACAAACAGAGTGGAGTGGTAAAGGCGAATGAGCCGGTTTACCCAATTAGGAACAAAAGCATGAAATTGCTTGATGGTTCTTGGTTTACGAGAATTGATTATGCTGATGGTCTATCTACAATCATCCCCTATGCCCCAATTCGATCTGATTCAGGGCAGGAGCAGGCCGTGTATTATCTCAGCAGGGTCTTACAGGGCCCTAAGAAGAATTCTTCGCCGATCGAGAAGATGTGCTTATCGCTCTACTTTGCAGCAACCAAGCTCCGACACTACTTCCTTTCCACAACAGTGTTGGTAATTGCTCGAACGGACCTGATTAAGTATATGCTGACCAGACCCGTGTTGAAGGGGAGAATTGGGAAGTGGATCCTAGGGCTATCCGAGTTAACTTTTCGGTACGTTCCTATGAAGGCGGTCAAAGGACAGGCATTTGCAGACTTCTTGGCAGATCATGCCATGAATGTTTTCGAACCAGTGGAGCTCGATGAAGAAGTCCTCGCCTTTGCAGAGGTGGTTCCATGGACTCTCTACTTCGATGGATCTAGCACTTTGGGGGCTGCAGGGGCCGGAGTGGTATTAATATCACCTTCAGGCCAGGCCCCACAAGCTGCTAAAAGATTTCAGTTTCAAACCTGGCGGTATCACCGTTTAGGAAAAACTGCTTTCGTGCGGTCTCTTTCTTTTTCGGATGAAGGTGAGTGGCAAAGTCTGGTTCAACTAAGGAGTAGGTCGTCCTATCTGATAGAGCGGGTAATGCTCAAATTATTTTTTTCGTATTTGGGGTTGACGCCGAGAAAGACTAAAGACGGGAGAGCACGCACAGACATCCTCGGGAAAGCACTAATGAACTACGCCATCCCTGACACTTATGCGGTGAGATACCAACCATACGATATCGCCCACAAAGCTAAGAGGCCACTGGCACCGAATCATACCCATAAAGAACGCTAACCGCCACCGGCATCTGATGCCATCCGATAAGGGAGAACTCTTTCGGCAAATAATTTTACCAAAAAGCCCGATTCGAATCATTATGCTCGATAAAAGGAAAAAGAGAAGCTCAAATAGAAAACAGCACTACTGCTAGTAAGATAGCGATCCAGGCAAGCGCCAAAGAAAGAAGGGGGCACAAGCAAGCGCAAGAATCAAAGCAGGGCAGGATCGAAGAGCTTAGACAGCAAGCAAGCGAGAAGGAATCCCTCAAAGGCACTGAGGCAAGGTCTTTCACGCATGTCGCTTCGATGCGCGCTAAGACAACCGCTCATGTCTACTTCTAATGCGCACGAACCAGAGCTATCTCCCGGGAACCCCTTCCCTAGTAAAGAGGTACTGACCATCGGTTCTATCGTGCCCCAGTTAACGATAGCCTCGGATAGACTAAGGATCTTAGGTGAGACCTAGAGTGCAGCCAACTAAACGCCAAATAAATCGGAATCAAACTTCCACATCTGAGATTCCATGTGTGACTAACTCAATTGAGAAGTGCCCCTCTTGTACGCTAACGTTCTAGGATGGCAGGGTCGGTCAAACTCTCCTTGATAAATCGAGTATGGAGAGCTCGGGTGGGGCATCAACCACTGGTTGCGGGCCTGTCGAGATGCTTCCTTGCAGAACCCGGCTGTAACTCAATAGAGTGAGTGGGAAACCTTGTAAACGCGAGCAGGAGAATATAGATCGGTCTGTCTTGTCTTAGACTAGCCCTACTCCATCTTGGCTATCTTGAGCTTATTCATAAGCTTTTCATTTTCTGCTTACTACTAGGGCTTCCAAATTCCTAGCCGGGTCTCATAGCCCCTGTGACCTTCACTTCACAGCCTGATTAATGCACTTTAAAAGCGCACTTCTATAAACAACTTCCAGAGAGAAGCGAACGAGGTCTTCGTCCACCGCGACCATCCTCCAGGAGTGCGAGACAACCGGACCGCTAAACAGTTCCTCGAGGGTAACCCAAGGGGAAAGTGCGGTAAGGTGATACCATTTAAGGTAGTTTAAACACTGGCGCATCCATCCATAAAGGAGAGAGTACTCCAGGAAATATCTAGATTCCTCAGTCTCGAACAGCTCATCGGGAGGCAATACCAGCTCCCGGGGCTTCAGTTTGGCTCGAAGGAGTATCACCAAACGCCCATGAGCTTCTGGACTGAGTGGTCGTCCCTTACCCAACCAGAAATAAAGCGGGTAAGAAGGAGAGAGCAATTTTAGCCCCATAACCACAAGACGGGAATACCGCCTCGGGCGCCTATGGTCTAGCCTTGCAAGAACACGATATCCAGCTCCACCCAGCCTACAAAGCAAACGGAAATCACGCACCGAATAACGGTGAGCAACGGCCATCAACTCGTAGGGGTGGAAAGTGTTTAATAACGCTTTAATAGATACCGGGGAGTGATCGACTGTCAAATCTCGAACCCTAAAGTTCTTCGCGAGTCTAGGACACAATGTAAACGATGTAATATATGTTTTGCTTCATTTTTAAATGCTACACTACCACTCCATCCCCAACAACAAAAAATAATTGCAAAAAGATAATGATTATGGGTTGGCGTTGCAAAAGGGTCGGTCTAAAGCACGATTTCAGGCCACAAAAGTCTACTCACAAGTCACAAGTCTTCCTTCTCTCACTGGTCATCACTTTCAATCTATTCATTCAATTCATTCTCCCTTTGTCTTGCTCACTCTTGACTTTTCAAAGTCAATCCTATTACTTTTCATATACATTACATGAAATCTATATAAAATACAAAAAAATGTTCATCAATCATCAACCTTTTATTTTTATATTTGGACTAAATATCATATATATGCCTTATTGTGACTTTCAGTTTTCATAATCATCCTACTTCATATACTTACCATGATAAACCAATTTACTTTGTATTTTTCTGAAATAAGTATCTCCATGTTTATAACATGTAGGTTATATCAAATTCTATTCATAATTAACATGTGTAAAGACTTTAACGTAAAAAAAAAAGTTATAAGAGGACTTTTGTGAAAAACAAACAAAGAGTAAGTTGGTTTCCAAGATACCTGCCCTTAAATTATTGTTAAAACTATATGCCTTTTGTTAAACCTTTTAAGCTGTGATTTGAACTACTTATAATAGTACACCATTTTGCACGGTGAGATTCAAACCCTCCACTTCATGGGAAAAGGCACGATGATATACACATCCGGATAGTAGGACTGCAAACAAACCCGAACGAGTCCTTATTAATGTTCGTTCGTTTATTATTAAACTTGTTCACAAAATGATCATGAACACTAACTAAACACAAAAGTCATAAAATTGATTTCAGAATTTATGTAAAATATAAAAATAAAAAAATAAAAATAAAAAAAAGTTGTTACATATGTAAAATATGAGTTTCTTGGATTTCTAACTCTAGGGGTTTTTCTCTTATCCACCCTTATATATATAGTTAAACATAATTATCTCAAAACAAAGCAGAAGTTAGAAATAATAATCATAATTATAAGCCGAGTTGGATTTTATTAATCCAATCTATGATCAATTACCCAATAAAAATCCAAACTTACAATTTGCCAAGAACAATCTCAACTAACAATTCTATTATCAAGAACAATCCAAGTAGTAAAAACAATGAAAATTTCACTCGATTTACAATTGATTTTCACTTGTCATTTCTTTTATAATTATCATTTTCAGGAAAATTGAAACGAAATTAAGTATTAATCCTTAATGATTTTGCTACTAAGATAGGACTTAGAAAAAATAAAAATGATTGTTAAAATTTTTGTTGGCCAAATAGTTAATTCAAATTATTATTGATAGTTTGGTATAATTATAATTTTACCAAAATAATGTCTCCATGATCTATGTTTCAAATAGTTATAATTTTACCATAATAATGTCTCAGTGATCTATGATTAAGCTTTTGACAAGATACAAATCCAAATAAATAAATTTTCAGCTTAAATATTAACTTACTATACTAAACATTAAAATATATGAATATGAAATTTATCTAATGAACGAACATAAACAAATAAACAAAGATATACAAACATAATGAACACGTAAACTTAAACGGTTCTATTTATGTTCATTCAATTTTATTTTTTATGTTCGTTTAATTAACTAGACAAACGAAATTTCATGTTAATATTTGTTAATTGAAAATTTAAGTAACATACGTAAACAAACTTTTTGTCAAACAGTTTACCAATTATTCGTTAAATCTTTAGTTCGTTTATAGTATTACATCTGGATTCTAATTTTTACTAATTCTATATTTCTATCTATATAGTAGGCATGATCTTACTTACTAACAATCGTCATCACCTATACCCTTGCAAACGTAACTCCTATCAATTTCCTATACACGTTCCTCTTCAAATGTTTGCATCAAAAAATTCATTTTCACCTTTTTCATGCATGGGACCTAATTGATTGCAATCTCTGAAATAGCAGCCACTGTTGCCACCATTAACACGACATACTAGGAAGCTTCAACGATCCTCATAAGAAGGTTACAAGGAAAGCTTCATCGTCAAGATAATATTTTAAAAACCCAAATTATCAACTTGCAAATCCATATTCAAAATGGATGCTTACGATCCATTGTCTAAATCCTACACTTACAGACCGCTAGTAGGCTCACCTGATATCGATTATGATGTTCCAAATCAACCAAACTCTGAGTTTTTTGATAACTTTTTGGTTTTAGATGATTGGATTAACGAAGATCAAGCATCCACTGTTCCAGAATATACAGATTATAGCTATACTCCGGTTTATGCTTCGGCTGCCATTGATGATGGAAGTCAGTCCAATGGAAGCAGTAGCAGTCTTCTTCAAGGAAATTGTAACAGTAAGACAACTCATAAATTACCAATACATCATACGCAAGCTTTCATGTTTATTAAATCTCTCTCTCTCACACACACACATAGGAATTTTTTTCATAAATAGTGTTTATTATGATGCTTTAATCACTTACGGGGCTGGATGAAAAAAAATTTATGTTTCTAGGCCTATCCTCACTGCTAGTGGCGATGGCTCCATTAAATTTGTGATTTGAGTGGGTTTCGGTTAATCAATGCCATTAGAAGTAGATTAAAAGTCATCGCCCCGTAAGCCATCGCCCTTGGCAGTGGCGATGGCTCTTAATCTACTTCTAATGGCACTGATTAACTGAAACTCACTCAAATCACAAATTCGATGGAGCCATCGCCACTAGCAGTGGCGATAAGCCGATAACCCTAGAAACTTACTTTTTTTTTCATCCAGCCCCTAAGTGATTAAAGTATCATAATAAACACTAATTATAAAAAAAAGTTCCACACATACATGTACCATTGATTCAAGTGGCATATTCAAGATTGACTAAGAAGACATATGTTGTTAATTGCAGGTGGCACTAGAAGTTTGCGAGCACAAAAGGTTGCAAAAGAGAAAGTTGCCTTCAAAACAAAATCACAGGTTGAGATCCTCGATGATGGTTTCAAATGGAGAAAATATGGAAAGAAGATGGTGAAGAACAGCCCGAACCCAAGGTAAAAGGATAATAATGTCATTTACAATCACAATACATGGTTTGGATGTGTTTTGATTAATTTTAACAAGAGTTAGCTTAGTTAGTAATACCTCACTTATTAAATAGGATAGGAACACAAAGATGAGAACAAACTTTATCTCTGTTTTGAAATACCATACTTCTAATAGTAAAACAATACATAGTAATATAACCAAAATAAGGTACTCATATTTCAAAGTGTATACAGGAATTATTATCGTTGCTCAGCAGAAGGATGTGTAGTGAAAAAAAGAGTCGAAAGAGATGTGGAGGATGCGCGGTATGTAATCACAACCTATGAGGGTATTCATAACCACCATCGTCCTTCTAACTTCTGATACTTGTACTATTATTAGCCCTATCTTGTTTGTGAAAGTAAATTGTTTGATATACTTGTCACTGGTTGAAAGAAGGAAGTTTGTAGTTTGGTTACTCTTTTTCTTCTATACGAGAATGATCAGCTAATTGGGTTGTAAAATGATTTCCTCAAGCTCATTATCAATCCAAATTCATATCCAAACACAGTAATTTGTAGGTTGTATACATTCTAGTGGTTTTAGATATCGATATGTTTATGTATCTATCAAAAGTACCCACTATGTACAATACACTCTGAAAAAATTAATCATATTTCATTATTAGATAGATTAATCATCGAAAGACATAAGGAGCTAGTACTCTAATTAGTGCTATGTGTGTATTTGTAATTTGAAGATGACACAAAAACAAAATAACTCATCTAATCCGCATCACCTACACTCACAACCACAATAAATTATTCAATCACTAGTCTTAAAATGTTCCACTTCCTAATCTATATATATAACGCACGGAGTGCTTCGCCAGTTCATAAGTTCCCCACTTTCATTAATTGCGTCAATTTCTTTTAGCTTTCCTTCTGAAATCGCTGAAAATACCTCGAAGTCCTGTGTTTATTGTCGGTCTACAACGAGCTAGCTAGTAGGGGCGATGTACACACTACACGAACCGGAGGTCCCCTGATGAGTACTCAGTGTACTCTTAAGAGTTCAATTTTACATCACATATATCTAATTCTGAAAGTCGTCTAAAAAATTTTTGTCCCTTATACTAGTACCAAAAATAGTGTGTGTATATAAAATTTTCCATAAAGATCACAATAAATAGTTTAACATTTTAATGGTTTTAATGTTTAAATGTTTATGTGTCTATATTTGTAATTGAGTTAAAACTTTAATATTTTATTAGATTAAGGAGTAAGATCAAATACAAACATTATTTTTTTTAAATCCGTAAAACCAAAGTTTTATTATAATAACAAAGTAGTGTCACTAAGAAATTATGTTTTATATGCAAACATAACATTGTTAATATATTAAAATAACACATTGTTATTTATACCATCACTTTGAATCTCATTATGTACAAAAAAACATTTATTAATAACAAAGTACTACTATTAAAAGTGTTTTGTATACAAACATATCCTTTGTTATTTATTATAACAGTTTGGTTCTTACATTTTTTTATGAAAAAACATGATTGTACCAAAACAATCCCCGGCTAGGTTAATTGGCTTAGAAAAATATATGAATAGTAATCGTAAAATTATATATATTTTTGTTATAAAATTAATTGTATATATATAATTTGAAACTTTGGGCCCTCAAATTATGTCGTACATCATAAGCTATATGTATGCATGACATCGGTAACTTAGAGTCAAATTATACCGTATATCACATTTATATTAATTGTATTTTCAGACTTTTATAATTTAAAAACAAATAAATTGCAAACGGTTAAAGAACAGAGAGATATTGAGATAACTGTAAACATATCACAATTATTTCATACATACAACACATATATATATTGATATATTGAGAAGCTCTAAAGTCATCATAATGTCTGTATTTATAACACTCCCCTTCAGACATTTTGTATTATACACTATCAACATTATGTTACCGGATAATGTTGGCTTGATTTATAAAACCGATATTAACTGATACTGCAGGATCAGTTATAGTTATGCTGCCTTATTAAAACCTTACTAAGAAAACCCAGTGGGAAAAACTTAGTTAAGGAAAAAGAGTACAGCTCGTATAATACTCCCCTCAATAAAGTATATGTTTTTCAACATGCAGAGTTCAATCTTCATAATAAATTATTAACTTGATCTTTGTTGGTTTCCTTTGATTGAAGTGATTCATGTTGCTTTGTCTTCATATAGTCAGGCTACTTTGATTGATTCCAATGTATAACTTCTTGAGTATATTGAATCATTAGCTTCCATGCATAAGCAGATTGATAACGAACATTTGGCGCAAGTATCCTGCATTAACAAGTTAACCTAAAAAAAATCCGGAACTTCATATTTTCCTCGTATACAGTCGAGTGTCTAGCATCCCTTAAAGATATAAGCATATCCTTTAATATGTACGACAATGATTTCTTGTTAAAAACCTTGCTATGAAAACCCCATGGGACAAAAACTATAGCTAAGGAAAAACGAGTGCAACCTCACATTTTCTCCCACTGAAATGTATATATTTTTTACAGCTTACTATACATAGGTAACAACATACTTCAGGATGATGTTAAAACATAAACAGGGATCTACAAAAACCTGATGCTACCGGATCAGTTATGTTCTCTAGTTAAAAACATTACTAAGAAAACCTATTAGGAAAAACTTAGTGAAGGGAAAAGAAATGTAACATGTTGGATTTGACTAATATTCGACTAGCACATGCACTAAGGACGTTTTATCCAGACTTTTATACGTTTCGAGATATATTAGTGCATCGATCACGATTTAAATATAAAAATACTTGACCAAGTATTTCTTCACCCTCTTTTTGAGGCGGTAAAGTTTCAAAATATATATTTTACGATAAAAATACTTTGAGTGTGCTTTTCCGAATAACTTTATGCATATCAAAATGAGTTAAACATTTCATGGACGTTTGATTGATGGATAAATATGTACAATTACATATATACTCGAACTGCAGGTCGAGTGGTGTCAACTTGTGTCTGTCTCTTTCAAATTTCTCCCTCTAAGGGTTCGACAAAGTCTCTCTATTGATGTTTTTGATCATCATTGTAAATTGCAATTATATGAACCCATCAAGAAATTTAATTTGACTTACTAATGCTTGATGTTTTCAAACTTGTACCTCAAATACTTCACTTAGTTAGGTATTATCTTGTTAATGCTTCAGGCATTCTTAACATTTAGAGATTTTCAAGTAGATATAAATTCAGACGTCTCATACACAATCTCAATGAAAACATCTGTATGTTTAATATCAAAGGGTTATCGCATCCACTACGGAGGAATACGTTTCCTCAAAATCAACTACTGGGACTTGGGAAATAAAAACTCTTATGCTACAAGTCGTGCCTTGCATCGCCAATGTCATTATTTATGTTTCTTCCTAATTTCAAAGACACCCATTTATAAACTACTGGTTTGACGTCTATGGGTGTTCGAACTACATGTTCAAAAACGTATCGTTTATCTTGCAAATTTAGTTAAGCCTTCTAGGCATCGTGCTATTGTGGTCGTCATCTATATGTATGTACTCTTAGAGAGATTTATGTACGTAATCATTTTCCTTGATTACATCATTTTGCTATAGCATATGAAAATTATTTCATAAACACGTGTTTCATTTTTTGTACCACATTGTACTACTTTGTACACAATTCTATGAGATCTCATATAAGTTTGGTACTGGAGTTTCTTCTGGAACTCTTTTATCCTCTTCTGGGGTATTATTAATCTTTTCTAGGATTATACTCTTTGCCTTTCGTTAAACTCTTCTTGGATTTCATTGGTAACCTCTTCTAGGATTCCGTTAATCTCTTCTGGGATTTCATCTATAACCTCTTCTAGGGTTCATTAATTTCTCTTGGGATTTTATCAACAACCTCTTCTAGGGTTGGTAATCTCTTCTATGATTATACATATAGCCTTTTCTAGGGCTTCAATAATCTCTTCTGAGATTTTATATAACCTCTCCAGGGTTTTGTATATAACCCTTTCTTTGGTTACATCAGCTGTATAGTTATACTCCATTTATTTTTTCATGGATTTAGTCTTTGGAATTGATTTGTATTCCATGTTTGTTTTATATGTTAATCTTTCTATAATTAGCATAATTTGGGTGGATGCATTTGAGAATTGAATATGTGACTTTGTCACTTTATCTATGTTTATGAATGCATCAATTGATTCATTATTCTGTTATGCAACTATATAACATAATGGACTTCATAATCACGTTTGATAACTTCGAGTGTCAAGATTTGATAGTGATTATGCATTATATATTATTTTGTATGTGTTACCAGTCATTCCTCATTCCTGATTCAGTCTCCCCCTAAACCTAAAGACTGGGATACAGTCTTATTATTATATACATATCTTATTTTAGTACATTAAGATTGTTGTATTGGCACCTAGTATGCATAATTGAGCTGAGACAAACACGGTCTTAAAAAAAAACACTTGGGGAGTACTTAAGATGGTAATTTAGCGATTAACATCATCGTTCAAGTAACGATTCATCTAAACGTTTTGGGCAACTAGAACATATATTCATCTCAGCTACATACGTCTCTCGATATATTAACATTATTCCCATCATTAGTAATTATAACTTTCTCCTCAAATAGTAGTGTTATACCATGTCAAAGAATGACATTTCACACCTTCGAGCAAATGCTTCATTTGGGAAGCCTAAAACTCACATGAAACCATATGGTCGGATATGCATCTCTTGAGACAATAAACTATTGGAATGGTTCATACATATTAATAATCTAAAATAGTAGGTATTTTTGTTATAAAAATTAAATAGGGTTATCCGAACAATATCTACCATGAATAAATCAGTGGTGAGGATTCAACTAGATAGTTTTATGTGTAAACATGACCTGGTAGTTCAACTATTATCCCAATAAACACGTTATTATAATCGTTAATTAGATGATGATAAGGATTATCCAAGATTATCTGAACTCTTGAATATTTGATGTGTGCTGAGCGTGTGCAAAAACAATGTCAAGTAATAATATTTATAAAAACGATCAATATGCTCTTAACTACACATATACGGCAAGTGTACCGATCAATTAGCAGTTTAGCAAGTAAGACCG
>WOUH02022290.1:0-14399 GCA_009936405.2 Stevia rebaudiana
CACCAAGAACACACACTAAATCTGATCTAAGAATTCATGTTAATTTGTTTAACTAATTCTTCATATCTGTATTAGAATATCCTTAACTATACGATTTCAAGCTCAGATCAGCTTTTGATCGCAGAAATCATAACTTTCACTTTTGATTTTCAATAAAATCAAAAATACCGAGCAAAAGGCTCTAATACCAATTGTCAGGATCTAGATCTGTATGTGATCTAAGAACAATAAGTCATGATTTCAATTGATTACAGGGTGGAAACAAGAAATCTATTCAAGTTAGGATGAAGATCTAATTAATAAAACCCCAACAGTTAATATTCAACTCATATTTAAATAAGAAGAGATGAAGAATAGATTAATTGAATAATAAAGGGTAGTTGTATTATAATCACGATCAGAGAATTACAAAAGTGTGTGTAAAAGTGCGTACTGCTGCTTGTAAAAAGTGTATTCAATGTGTTGAGACACATTATATGACAAGCCTATTTATAGGCAAATTTCAGATCCTACGTAACTGCCCTAACGGATTTGCACTAACTAAAATAACAAACAAATGTCACATCAGTTATACACATCATAACTGATGTCATTACAATTGAAAAATAACAGAAAATCTATCTAAGTCTTTAACAGCAACTTTGTACATCAGCAGCCATCAAAGTGAACGTCAGCAGTCACCAAGTTAGGTTTTAGTAGCACAGACTGCATTTTGACACTTAGCAGATTTTCTTCTAAGGCTTGTATGTCAGCAGCAACAACATAAATTCAGTAGTAGAACATTTTACTCATCAGCAGTCAGGAATACTTTATCTTCCAAGTATCCAATCTTCTCTTCAGCAGTGGTGATCAACATCAGCAACCAACACTTAACCTTTCAGCAGATCTAGTTTGGCTATCAGCAACCATCAATCCTTTGCAAATCCTGCACATCTAAACAGAATAACATAAGAAACACATATATATCATGCAATTGTCTTATATTAAAACTGATTAAGGTTTAGAAAGTAGGACCATAATGTGTCATATGTATTGATCCTCTCAATACATCCACATTGATCATGGATTTATCTTTTATCAAATAATCAGCATTCATAAATCTGTTTAAAGCAAATAAAGAAAGATAAAAGAGAAAAGTTAGAACTTTGTCATCATTAAATGGACTTAATGATTACTGAAGCTTGCAGAAGGACTTGTTAATTGTGGGCAAGCCACCATCTCAATAGAGGAAACCTAACAATATACATGTACTATATTCTCAAAACAACTAGATATCCCTGTACTGTATTCTCAAAACAACTAGATATACATGTACTTTATTCTCAAAACAACTAGATATACATGTTAGTAATCTCAAAACAACTAGATATACATGTACTTTATTATCAAAACAACTAGATTTACCTGTACTGTATTCTCAAAATAACTAGATATACTTGTTTGTTGTCTCAAAACAACTTGATATACATGTAGTATATTCTAAAAACAACTAGATATACATATACTGTATCATCAAAACAACTAGATATAAATGTATTGCATTCTCAAAACAACTAGATACGCATGTATTGTATAATAAAAATTTAGATATACTCGTGCTTTATTATTAAAAGTACCAGATAATCAAGAATTTTTTTGTACTAAATTATTTGTACTATATTTTTTTGTAACAGATTTTTTGTACTGTGGTATAAAACATTACTGTATTATATTTTTTTAAGTTAAAAGTAGATCATTACGGTACTCAAATTAAAGAGGAAAAAATGTTCATTTTTATGGTGCAATTTTTATAAGTATGAAAAAGTTATGAGTATTTATTGAAAGTGGCGGAAAAATTCAAAAAGTCAACAAATTGGTTTTGTATCAACATTTTTTCTGTTCTTGTTTACCCACATTTGAATCTTAACAATTGATTAAGGAATTGGATGAACAATATTTGTTCCTATCATTTTTAGACAAAATAGTGTTTTTAGTGGATTCAACCCTATATATATATATATATATATATATGAAATTGTTTAAATGAGAGCTCTAGTTTCTATGATAAATCAACCAAATGAATTCCAATTAAGATCAATTTGGTTGCACTGGAACCATCCCTTTGAACCCTGATAAAAAACTGTAAAGCGAAACCTTAAACCCTAAACCAAAAGTTAAACTCTAAGCTAATTTCTAAAGTTAAAAAAAAAACACCAAACCTAAACCTTAAACCAAAACATAAAGCTAAACCTTAATGTAAACCCTAAACTCTAAACCTTAAAGCTAAAACTTATCCCCAAAACTAAATACTAAAATCTAAAGTGTAATGATAAACTAGAAGCTAACAGTGATAGCTAAACCTATAACCCTAGTAGCTAAAAACCAAAATATTACTGGTTAGTGTTCATGTGACGGTTCTAACATCTCTAAAATGAGCTCAATCAATTTTTTTTTGTCTAGTTCTCAGAGTTCTGAAAAAACATGAGTTGTCAATTGAAACTTTCTCTCTCTCTATATATATAGTATGATGTTAGGCTAAAAAGGATAAAGCTGTAGAAAGTGTAAAAAGTTGAGTCAAAAGTGTAAAAAGTCGGGTCAAACGAACTCCGATTTGTTTGGTCGAGTTCTCAGAGTTCTAAAAACAACATGAGTTGTCACCTGAATTCACGCTTGACAGCGTGAAACTATCGAAGGACACAAGAGATAGGCCGACAAATGTTGCAAGCCTTGTAATTCTAGAAAGCGCAACAACCTTCCCAAAATAACGCCAACAAAGGGCGTAACTTCTTTCAATAAACGAAATAAATGCAATCGCGTTACGTCGTGCATTTAAAAATCTTGGGAAGGATTAATCCTATGGTTTACTGATTAAATCGGTCTGGTGGATTCAATGACGTGCATGACATCTTTCATTCTTAAACAGTAATAAGTTCCCCTTTAGTGAGGCAGTCATTAAAATGTTATAAATCAACATGATGAAACTAGTTCGACGTTCAGAGTTCGTGTAGGAACGGGGGAACTAAGTACTATCCAACTATTCAAATCGGAACCAAGTTGAATTTCGAGTCGAAACTCTCTTTAACAAGGAGATGATGTCACAACTCGAAAAAACTATCCTAAAACAATTCCCAAAAAAAATCTAAACACACTATAATACATCACACACTAAAAGTGAAAGTTTATATACTTCAATATTACACAACAAATAAGAAAAGTGAAAGTTTATATACTTCAAATATTACACAACAAACAAGGAAAACGCGTTGGTACTTTTCACATTGGTACCTTTGAAATAATAAAAATATCACCAACATCCTCAAACATTGGTACACCCTATATAGTACCAACGTTTACCAAATTTCGGGACAACATTTCCTTTAACATGGGGATGATGCGACATCTGGTAATTTTTGACTCTGAATCCGGTCACTTCCGGCATTAATGAATCCTATTGTAATATGATTATTACTTATTATATGTGTTATATGTTTAATTAGGTCTAATTGAGTGTATTACACAAGGTGCACAATGTGCACAAACACTAAACTATAAGTAATTCGGAAAACTCCGAATTGCCGGATTACGTACTGATATTTATCTACGAACGTCGGTGAACTAAAAGTTAATCAATTATGGACATATTATAAATATAGGAATCATAAAACAAAAATGTTGGTAGCAATATTGACATCTAAGACAAAAATGAAAATAAATGGACTTAAACGCGTAAAACGCAAATTACGTCACCAGTGAACTAACGAGATGAATTGGGCCAACTTATTAATGGGCTAATGAGTCTAGTAACTTAATAAGATATATGGTTTGGGCTAATGAGCCCAATCCAAAAGGAAAAGCCCAAAATCCCAAGCCCATGGCCCATAGTATAAGAACCTAACTATGGCAACTTCTCATTCTTACAAAAAAAAAACCCTAAGGCTTTTCCACACCCTCTCTAGGTGAAGGCAGCCTCAAAGGAAGAAGAGGGCTCGCTTTTGGATCAAATAAAACAATTGTGGGTGATTTCGGTGGTGTTATATGATACTAGGAAGGATCCGTATATCGATTCTTGCATTCCTTTACGTTTCCCCCAAAATCCCAATGTAAGAAATTATGGCTTATGTTCAATTTTGATTTTGATGTGTTACACTCCAATTGATGGTTTAGAATGATAATACATCCGGTAATAAACACTTACTGAAAATTGATTTGTTGATTTTCACGTTTTTATGATGTTGGCCGAATTAGGGTTTCTAGTTTCATTTGATCTTGATGATTCTGGAAAACTTTGTCGGATTAATCGGGTGATATCTCAATGATAAGAAATGATTTTTAATCGATTCAAAAGCCTAAAGTTAAAATCCATATGTTAGATTTCATTTGGCGTTGGCCTTGTAGTTTTTTGATTCCTTTTTATACACTTTCTCTATTTTAGAAGTTTAAAGGTCAAATCGGGAATTTTGGCAGATTCTGTGTAGTATATGTTTCTTTGCACTGTGAATTGAGTTTGTGTCCAAATGATAGATTCTGAAAGACTTATGTGTTAGATAAAAATGCCAATTGCCCTTGCATTGTTTTGAGTTAGTATGATGGTTTGGTGAGTTGTCTAAGAACAACATGTAAACATTTTCTGATTCTGATAGTATATTATTGTTTGTGGAATAACTTGAGTTGTGGTAGTGTGTTGGCTACTACCAATACATGGTTGGAAATCTAACACACAAAGCTACAATCTGGGATTTGTTAGTAATTTTTGGATAAGGTTTAAGTTAGTAAATCAGACCTAAAAATCTGCAAAATCTGGAAAGTGAACAATGTGCAAGAATTTGATGATTTAACTTAATTTGTGGTTGTAAGTTGTGATGAATGTTTTGTATTTTAATTGTGGACATAGTGACATGTTATTTAGTGTATAAACTTGGGAAATTGCAAACTTGCATATGGTTATGCACACTAGTCCATTATTTGCATTGTGCATAAAATGCTAGAACATGTTGGGACAAATACTATATGTGAAAATGATGAGGTGATGTCTATTGTTCATGACTTACTAATAGTAGTAACTTTGACTCTATTGAAATTGTAAAGTGATGCGAATGACATATAATGTGCAATGTGACGATGTAATGGGTTATAACATGATTAGTCTAGGACATAAGATAACATGTGATTAATGTTTTGAACATGATATCTCATGATCTATTTATGGAAAGTATGTACATAAGTGCTATGTGTTATGAATAGATGACATATAGGGTATGTTAGTTAACATGTTAAGTCTATGTGACAACTGATTGACTATTTGATCAACAATTGACTTGGCTTTCTACTTTAGGAAAGTTTCTATTTTTGGAAACTTTCTAATATTATAACTTGATTCTCATGTGATGTGCATGATATGAGTAAGTACGTTTTCTAGATAACATGATATGACTATCTGGTCAGTGTGTGACTTGACTTTCTATTTTTGGAAAGTTTCTATTTTCGAAACTTTCTATTTATAGAAACTTTAGGTTAAAGTGTAACATGTGAGTGTAATCTGCATAAATTAGGGAGTGGTTGTGAGTAAAGCAGAGAGAAATATTTGGCGTTTTCTTTCCACATCCCCTATAGTTAGGAAAAAATATGGAGATGGGGATTTTGATGGAGGAAAGAGAAAGATAATGATGTTTTCAAAGTGGTTGTGAGTGAATGAGAGAGAAAAAATAATGATAAAGATATAAAAAAATATTATTTAATTGAAAAAAATATAGATGAGGATGAAGAAAATACTGTGAATGCTCTTACACTTTTGATATGATTTTTTAGACTTTTTACAGTTTATCCTTTTTAAAATAACCTCACCCTATATATGTGTATATATATATATATGTATTTATACATATTAATTAATTAACTGTAAATTTTATTTTGAGGGGTTTTGCTGTACCTTTTGACTCAATAAACCATATACTCTTATCCTTTACCAAATATATTCATATTTCGTTCTTTTTTCCTCTGTGGCTTTTGTTTGGAAATATATATTTTAAGATGAATAATTGCCCCCATTCTGTACTTTTGCTTTTGGAACCATCATTGACGTTTCTGTTTGCTCCTGTCACCATTTGGCTCAAATAATTTTAAGATTTCGGGTATGAAGTGGAAAGTGTTGGAGATTCATGTGTGTCTCCTTATTGGTTTAAGCGATAGTGGGACCCTTTATCTAAGGGTTAGCTTATGATCTACGGGTTAAGTGATAGTGGGTAAGAAGTGTAGGGTCCTTCACAGCAGGGGGGCCAATGGTTGGGTGAAAGAAAGTGTTGTAAGGTGGTGGTGGTCTCCATTTGAGAAAACTGTATATGAGATCTTTTTGAATATCAACATTAGGTCATGTGGGTTGGAAAGTGAAGTGTTATGAATCAACATTATCGCTTCGGTATTTTTATATAGCTTTACTTAATGATTTGGTTATTTTTTGTTTGTTCTAAAGGGAACTATAGTCAATATTGGATAAGATGCATGTTGCACAGTGTGGCATGTTATGTGTTGTAGAATTTAAGACCAACGAAATCAAGCAATAACTTTTTTAAACTCTCTGCTACTTTACTAGATGAAAATTGGATTGTTACGAGATGAATTCTGAAAAGACGAACTAACTAAAACCAACTGAATCTATGAACACATAAACAAATACTAATTCCCAAATTTGCAGTTAAGGAGCTCATAACAAACTCAAATTGAGAATATGTACTGTAGTTCCTTAAGACAACTTTCGTAAATGGCAAAACAATCCCTTTTGACTTATCCTAAATCTAAGTCATGATTGACTTATCCTAAACCTAAGCCACAATTGAAAATATGCACTACTAGTTCCTAAATTTTGACTTTTAAAGCAACAATATCCACCTAAGTCACAAAACCCAAGGCGATTGTACAAAACTCAACTTATGAGTTAGTAAAGCTTTATTAAGCATATCAGTAGTTTTATCTTCGGTAAGCTTTAGAATCCTGCTATCAGTACGCACTCGGAATTGAACAATTGACTGCAAACCAAATTCTACTTGTTAAACCAAGGACTCTAGGTTGATGCTAGATGTCCCCTCATTCTCAATTACCACGACATAAGGAATCCTAAATATCTATTGAAGCGCATGGTTTATGGCTCGGATCTCCTCTCGGTCTCAACTTTACTATGAATTGGTACCCACTGTCTACGTAGGATTTTTGGTCCCACTGAACTCAATGCACCCTAGTACAAAGGGGTACGTAGTCACTCAATGATGGCTCAAACTCAAAGCTAATGAGAACCTAAAATGACTAGCGGTTGGATCTCCTCTCAGTCTCTCCTACACCTGACACTTTGAACCTAGACAACTAGGTATCTTATCTCCTTCCGGTATCATAAACAACAACACACGATCAAGCTTACTCCTAGGGTTGATGATATCTAACAACTACAAGATAATCACAAAGACAAAGTAAGTGAAACACATGCAACCTAGTCAACTAGAACTAATCCAATCAACCAAAATCACATGTAGTACAAGACAAAACAGTAGGTAATGAACATATAAATATGTATTAAACCCAAACGAAGAGCAATTCCTTACCAAAAATACTTAATCAGGTATAAACGTCCAAAATCGAGTTTAAGCAAAAATAAAACAATCATCATTCAAACCTAGGCAGCTAAAGGTGGCTTAGCCAACAAACATGCATAAAACATAAACCAAAAGAAAAGAAACAGAAGATTCAATGTTGAAACGAGGCATTAAAGATTATATACAAAGACTAATTATGATACTCTAACCGGTTGCAATCATTCTCTCTTCAAGACGGTTTATGATATATTTAGAAGTTGCAATCGCTCTAAGAGGCCATGGAACGGCTAGGTATCGAACCCATCAACTAGAATTCATGAAAACCCTTTATATTCCACAATTAGTTTTTTCCATGAATCTGGGCCGCCCTACGTATTGCAATAGTGAAATAAGACTTTCCTCGTGTGCCACGAAGAAAAAGTTGTCACGGCCGGTTTTTGGAACGTTGAAGACCCTTGCATGTTGTGAGGGTGGACAATCTTGGTCCTCGCATGGCGCAATGATGTATCAGATTCTGTGGTTTGTCTCGTATGCTCGTTTCTTGATCGTTTTTACTCGTTTAAACTCTTTTTGCACACAAACACCAGTAGCATAGCAAAATACTAAGTAAATAACAAAAAAGACTAATAAAATACATAAAATTAATGCAAAATAATAGGAAACTACATATGTGTTTTGCAACACATCACAATTCCCCTCACCCCCTCCCTATATCGTCATTTCCATCCTTTCCCATCCACCACCGTTCTTTAACTCCCATGGCTTCCTCTAATGCCACTCTCCCCCTAAACACTTGCATGCACATGCTCCGTGTAATGTCTAGGATATTTTTCTGTTAATAAAATTCCGTCTTGTAAACGTTACTATGATTAGTGAGAATATACACATAATTAAATTTACGATATCGTGTCACAAATCCTATATAAATATATATATTACCAAATAATATTTATATATATATTTTGAGTTGTGTTTAATAAAAGTAATGAAAATTATAATTATAAACACAAATTAAATAACAAAATCAAGAAAAATATATTAAGTTGGATTACTTTGCATTTAATAAATTCTTGTTTATAAAGAATATGAACTTTTATATAAATTATATATTAAATGATCCATCAAGATATTTTAGTTGTCAAAATGAGATAAAAAAAACTTGTAATTGAATTTAATGGGGCATGGTGTCCAAAATAAGAAACAACAAGACAACAGGGACTAATTGTGCCAGAAGCCCAATTCCACGACCCAGTAACCCGTGGAGTTACCTTCTTCACCCATTTGGACCCTCCATGACCTGGATGGCCAAAACGCGTTCCAGTTCACCCCGTGAGCTGGAAATCGCACAAAATATTCCTTTTATGATCAGGAGTGGAATGGGAAGATCAATTTCATGATATCATTCCTAAAACATCTTAGTCAATCACGGTTATTTCGGGTTTATGGAAGTGAAGAAAAACACGTATGAACTCGATTTACACCACCTTAATGAGTATACAAACCCTTTCACACTGCTCGAGTATAATTTTCGATCCTACTTATACTCACAAATAACACCAAAGGAAACAGATCAAGAAAGCAGATCGGAAACCACGACCTTCGGCCTCCACACTCGCCGAAAACCCGATCTCACTCCTCACTCAACCTCAATCGAAGGTAATCATACTATTCGACGTCTTTTGATCTATTTATCATTCCCTCATCAATTTATCATTCCTGTATACATATTTCTCAATTTGGATTCGGTTAGATTTACGGTTCATATGATGAAATTGGATTAAATTGAATTTATAGGATTAATAAATAATGAACGGCTTCTGTTTGATGATCCCACTTGGGCCGAGTGGTAAAGCCAGTGATTTACCCACCCGGTACTCAGGTTTGGACCTTGAACCATGCCTCAACATTTTTTTTTTCTTGTTTTGTACCCTAATTTCTTTTAATTACATTAAACTTATTTAAACCACAACTAATTCATTTTAAATCCCATTTTTATCCATTTTATATCAAAATTTATCATTTTAATTCTAGATTTTATAAAAATATAAAATGTAATTTTTATTGGAGTTTATAAAAAAAATTATTTTAATCTCTTAATTTATAAAATTAAAATGCAAAGTTCAATTAAATAAATTATACGAAACACTTAAATATTATTTACAAAACTCTAGAAAACTGTTTAATCACATCTTAATCTGTTTTATAAAATAAAATTATTATTATTTAATAAAAAACAATTATATACTTATAATAATTATATAAATGTAAGTTATAAATCTTAATTAGTTTAGTTACATAAAATTGATTAACTAAACTCATATAACAAATATACTATCGAATCGATAATCCAAGACGCGAAATCATTAAATCTTAGTTATCATGCGCTCTTTTGTGCTTATATGATTACTAGGAATTAGATTAATTTTAAGATTTATTATCGTATCATATTCTAGGTTAAATTGTGATTTTTGTATTATTGCAACTATACAAGTTGCGACATTTTGGATCACTTTGCAAACTGTGAGTATTTTCTAAGCTTTTACTCTCGTTTACTTTTACTTTCGAGCTATTACACATGTTTGTATTAAATCATTTTAAGTCTGTCATTATTCAGTTTTAAATGCAAATTTTATGTTTATTTAATTATGTGTCGACTTTGTGATTAATCGTGTTATATGCTATTTGATCATACATAATCATGCATACATCATACTTGTTACACATGTTTGTATTAAAACATTTTAAGTCAATCATTATTCAATTTTACATCCAAATTTTATGTTTAGTTGATTATGTGTTAAACTTTGTGCTTAATCATGTTATGTGCTATTTGATCATACATAATTGATGTGTGTGATCGTGCAGTTAATACTGAAGTAATAATATTTATAGTAAACGATCAAAGCAAATCCACACACAAACGACAGTGTACCGGTCGCAATGTAGTGGGAATGGAAAGACTGAGTATCGTCCAAGGACTCAATGGATAGAACCAAATCACACACTCTGATCAAACTCAACTGTACGAACTAATTACTAACAAAATAATAAAGGGAGGCGGGGTTACTTAGTGTTGGGTCACAAGAGTTTTGTGGTTTCTCGGTGTACGTAATAGGGATCTCGAGTTCCTATGTGGGTTCTCGAGTAGATTGCTTAGGTTGTTTGGTCTAAAGGCCATTTTGTGCTCGAGTATATATAAACTCGGTTTGTTCATTAATTAGGTTAACAGTTTACGAATTATTTTGTTTTTGCTCTCAAGTCGTGGTGTTTACTTGTTCTTGTTCGTGTACCAGTCGGTTCTAGAAACCGAGTGTACTTTGATTATACGAACATAGTTTTCATCTGTTTCATGTTCTTATTATTGTTCTTGCACACACGTGATACCATTCCGCAATCTCGGGTGTGGTTTATTGATCGATATCGGTTTTAGATCATGTAGTGAAACTAACACTTAAACTTAAATAACTAAACTAAATAACTACCCTAACGGGTAGATGAATTCAAAGGAAAAAGTATAGCTACCTGGGTTGAGAATCAAGCCTTCAATGCACACGCACACGGAATCGGACAATTGACTGAGATATGATTTCTATGGATTAGGAATCTAGGGTGAAGCTAAGTAGTGTGGAACTATCCTCTCAGCCTGAACCACTAAAACAAAGGCACCTATCTAAAAAACCTATGTCAACATCCACATCTAGGGTCGGTTTCCTCTAGGCCTAACCTACCCGTATCTCGGTTCCCCGTACTAGAATTTTCCCCTCGGCCTAAGTCTAGCACTAAAGACTCTAACCTATGTGGTCCTATACTTTTATAACAACTGGTCGTTTTCCGGCAGTTGACCGATCAGATTCCGACCTTTGACTATCTATAATCCGGCGATACGCCATCTGTAATTTGATATTTATATAAAATAAATAGTCTTATTATATTCTAATACGTATTTCGATTCATTTGAGTGTATGCGAAATTTCGATACGATCAACGTTTGAAAGTTACACGCAAAACGGTGCAACGTTCTATAGGCCCGAAATCTCGACACCTCCTTTTGAAATGAAACCAATTGGGTTAGATGCAGAATGGAAAATCGTGAACGTAGGCGTAAACCGTTCGCAAAACATAGTCCGAACGAAGTGGGAAAACGCGTTTGACTGACTGATTGAGGCCCGGGCCTACGTGTCACCACGTGGGTAGTTTGGGACCCACGTGGCAGCACCACAATTCTTGTTGCAACAACAGGGACACGTGTCAGGCTCGGGTAAGGTGACGAGGCGCCACGTGTCAGCTTCGGAGAGGACCGGGACCAGCAACAGCTACGCGCGTCGCGCGGCTCTCCCCTTTACCCGGCGTGCCACGCGTGGACCCCAGATTGCGGCTAGCTTCTTGTTGAATTAAACCAGCACGCGTGTCGCGCGCCGCAGGGCCAAAACCCTGCTCGACACGCGTAGAAATGCGATATACGCCTATAAATAGAAGACATCAAGCTGGTCATTTATATATTGATTTCTTGAAACATAAACACACACACACACGTCCTTATATTCTGCTGGAGTTATAAACGGTTAATCGAATCACACTTCGATCGATCGGATTATCGCACTTATCGCGGCGGTTCTACTCAAGGATCGTTGATTCTTCTATTCTCTCACCACCGTATTCTCTCTCTACCGTTGTATCGTCTATAAGGTGAGTTTCACGGCCCCTCTTTAATTAACGTTTTACTATTTTACAATACGGGGGAGATTACATATACATATCACTGATAAGACACAATGACCGCTGGGTTATTACATAAATTATAAACATACCAACTCAAAGTCCTCGCATTCGTACTGGACCGGTTAACACGTGGGTGGCGGGGTAATAATGGGTAATACTACTAGGGCTGATAATCCCCATGCGGTAACACCGTAACCGTTACGCATATGCATTATTATCGAACATTATATGATTATTGGTAGTCATATGGAGGCAAAAGGTTATATGTTTCGGTGCCAGAACTTTTATGGTAATAACAAACTTTGTAGTGTTACACGTTCCGTAGCATGTACAAATGATATTGTGGTCTTTGCAATTAAAACACTGTAACAGTTTTAAATCATGATATCAAAACCTTTGAACTCACCAGCGTAAGCTAATCGTTTTCATACTATATGTAATCTCAGGTATCTAAAACAGGAATGGGGGCAACCCAAGGGGGATGGTTTGTATTTGTTTATTATGTGATATGTAACTGTATTCTGCTTCCGCTATAATATAATCATTTATGATATGAAATTAAATGATGTTTTGGTGTAATATGAGTTGGATATTAAATCGGTTGACTCAATGCTGCAATACCGAACGGATCAACTGACAGACCTCTCGCGGACCGGTCGGAGACCGGGGGCCGGGGAACAGGGTGTCACAATAGGTGTTGTTAAAATAGATCTAAGATGATAATTGATATGAATTGGAGAAACGTTGGGATTATAGCAAAGGTAGACTTTTATGTATTGATGATGTGGTGGGCTGGTGGCTGGACTACATACGCCCTATACATAAGCATCGTTAGTATGATAAAAGTATACCTAGGCTAGGTTATGTTGAGATTATTATAAAGGTAGACATTTATGTATTGATGATGTGGTGGGCTGGTGGCTGGATTTGTCCTACATATGCCCTATACATAAGCAACATCAGTATGATAAAAGTATACCGACGTTAGGTTTGTTGATCTATAATATTGTGATTATAGATCTAAGATAATGATTGTGATTGTTGTGGTGTATGAGGTATTGATAAACGTATTTAGGATATAAACACATAGTAGTTAAAGTATAGATATGATATTGGTTTGGGACGTTATACTTTATAGTGTTAAAAGAATATTGGCTTTGCTTTAAGTGTTGAGGTTATCGGGATTATCATTTGCTATGACAAAGGTAGACTTCCATGTATTGAAAGTGTGATGGGCTGGTGGCTGGGTTCGCCCTACATACGCCCTATATATAAACACCGTCATTATAATGGAAGTATATCCGAGTTAAGACTTATGAGAAACCGACCCGGTGGAACAATGCTTAAGTTAAACCAATATTGTTTTAATATTACTAAGTGTGATGGGTTGTGGGTTGGTTAAATAGGTATGTGTACCTATAGAGTTGTGAATCTTTGCAAGACAGGTGGTCTTGACAAAGAATAAGTTCGGGATATGGTTTAAGTCATATACGAACAATGTTGAAGATAACTGATTCTAAGCATGAGGGTGTCGTGTATGGATCAAGTTATCGTATACGTGGTTTGGGTAAAAGAAATAATAAGTCAAAGATTCAGTTGGGAATGTAAACTCTAAAAAACGTAGCTTTGTGATAAAGCAGAGATTCCCCGGGTAGGGGATGGTAATGAAGCGGGTTGTAGATCTAAGACGGTGACGACCGTAAGTGAGAGGGATCAGCTCGTCCATAAACTAAACGGTGCTTGTATGAGTTACATTGGAACGACTAATTGATTATTAAAGTCTTTTACATACGAATTGAATGAGGTCGGGTTGGTTGAATATTATATGATATAATATTGTATGGGATGTCTCGAAAGAGACAAGTGAATTGTAAACTTAGAACTCACCAGCGTAAGCTGACGTTTTTAAGTATCCATGTCAGATGCAGGAGATGCTTCGGGTTGCAAGTAAATGGTGGTTTAGCATGGAGGCATGAACGGACCTAGTTAGATAGCTGGCAATAGTTATTGAGATATGATGTAAATTATTTTTAAAATCAATGTAATCAGTACTTTGATCTAATATAATGAAGTTTATTTTCCGCTGCTGTGTAATCTCTGTTAAATCATTGTGCTTTTGTGTAA
>WOUH02022309.1:0-14394 GCA_009936405.2 Stevia rebaudiana
AAAAAAAACCCCCCCCCCCCCCCCCCCCCCGGGTTCTTGGAATGGGTGAGCATAAAACCGAACCAAAACATTTCGTTCGGTTTTGGTTTTTCTTTTTATATTAATCGAACCGAATCACCTATTATTCATAATTTTTTTTTTTTTGTAAATATACCGGTGTGTTCATAAATTTAATATTCGTGTATGTATATGTATGTTTGTATATTCATTTGTGTCATAGTTCTTCGTATATAAATTAGTCTCTTAATGAACTATATATCTTGATCATATAGTTCTTATTTATTTTATAAGTATACTAGTGAGTTCACAAATCACCTTATGCCTTAAAGTATGTTAAATTGTTAAGAAATGGTAGGATTTGCAAAGTTAATAAAATGTTTTGGCTACCGTTGATTCACATCGCCCTATAAATTAATCCATGCATTATCTATTACTAATTTGTTGTTTTATTTTGTAACTTTTCTTTACTTAAAAATAATAAAAAATAATAATAAAGATAAAGAAACCGAAAACCGAATCGAAACCACAAAAAAAAACCAAAATACCAAAATCGAAAAAACCGATACCGAACGGTTGTGAAAAAACAAAAACCAATTATATCAGTTTTGATTTTAGTTTTAGGCAAAAAACGAACCGAATCATGCAAACCCCTACATGATCTTGGTATAAATCAAACCCAAACCTGATTAAACTGACTCACTTCGATTGAACCTCAAAATTGGTTCCCGGTTCGACCCGGTTTGCTTACCAACCGGCCGGTTTAATCGTAACTTGGTTTAAGGTGTTTGACCAAACTGGTAAAAGGTACGGGTGCCGGACTACCAATCCGACCTTCGATCGGCCGGTCCGATCTGATTTTTAAAGCACTGATCATGTTACTTTGTTTGGTTGAAATTGTATCCCTTGTTCACCTTCTATAGTAGATGTTTATTAAGCTCGGTTAAGATTCGAATTAATTAAATGATGGTCTCAGATCAGTTTCTTTAATAACTCTTCAATTATGTTTTACTGCAAACCATTCTCTCTCTATATCATATGTGTTACTGTTGAGAATAGGGAATCCCGGATGTATATTTAAGTAGCTTTTTAAGATAAAGACAAAATTATAAAAATACACCTTTATGTTTAACATGAAATTGCAAAAATATTATTTATTTTTAAAAGTTTTATTTTGTATCATTTAGTGAGTTTTGTTACATATTAGATCATTTATGGTGAACTATCTTAACTAGTTTTATACCCGTCCGGTGGATGGGTAGTTTATTGTTATAATGTCAAAATTGATTTTTTTGGCATTCCAAAGGAAAGCATTATTTATTAAAAATTGAAAGTACTAATCATGTTTTACTTGACCGACTAAACAAAAGAACTAAAGAACAATATAAGTAACATGTGTTTAACTATCAGGTATTTCAATGTGATAAAGTAAAAAGTAAATAAAACATCTAAACAAGGTAACATAACACACAAGAAAATCAATAAGTTTGCAAAGCAAATATAATTAAGTTTTAATTTCAAAATGTTCACACGAATCGATGCACATTGATCGATGCACTGCACGTGCAATGCTTTATGTTTCATAGCAATAAATAGCATTGATATAACAAAACATGATTCATTTAATCTGATAAAAGTAAAATATGAATTATCTTTCTGTATCACCTATTCACACTTCATTCTTGATTTCTTCTGGTTCTGATAAATTCACCGGGTTCTTCTGATATGAACGACCCTCGTCGATGCCACTGGGTAGTGGTTACCTTCACCGGCGAATCCTCTTGCGCTCGTCATCGGCGAATCAATTTTCGTTCATCATCCGCAAATACATCTCTGTTCGTACCCTTGAAGTCTCTCCCGCAGATCTCGAATACGTTGATATCCTTCTTCACCGTCGATAGTGGTTACCATCGTGCAATTTTCTTGTGGCGCGAGAAATCCACCGAGTGCTCCACATGGCCGGAAGCAGAAGCAGGTGACATTAAGCAGCAATTGGGAAACCAGAAGGTTCCAACAGAACTACTTTCACCAAGTCGTGGGACACCTGGTGGCTCTTCCTTAACCTGCGCTGTTAACCGCCGAATAGAGAGAGACCCTGAACTTCTCTAAACCGCTCAAAAACTGATAAACCGTCGACTTTAGACGGTCAAGATTACCCTCCTGATTTCACTCGACGGTCCAGATTTCATTTCAGGGCAGTTCGAATGGGCTCTAACAATATAATATATATAATATCATTTGTTAAATGCTAAGAGAAAGCTGAAATTTCTGAGTTAATTAGTTCGATGGTATGCAAAATTAATACTTAACGAAGATATCTACTTGAGTAAAAGTTTTTTTATTCAGTCTCACACTAATCATGGCCATGGGGGTGCAACTGTGCATGACTTGAAAAATTAAACCCACATGACATGTGGGCACGGATGCTAGAGCAAATGCTCATGCAAGTTAGGTTTTCCTCTCAATGTAGCTTTTTAATCCATGTGAACTAATATACAAATTACCACTTAATTTGATACTTATTTAAATAATTAGATAGAGTGAATTTCTATTTTGGGTCATGTGTTATATCTATTTTAACTATTTTGGCTTAAAAATAAATCTTTGCCTATTTGAGCCATAACATTTTGTTTTTTAACCTTTTTAGCCCCTAGGCTAACACCATCAATTGATCCGTAGGGCCCAAGAGGGGCAACGGTAATACATACTATCAGATATAAAATCATGGTTCTTATCCCGGATTTAGTCCACATAGGTCAAAATCTGTTCTTAATGAAAACAGTTTGGGTGGGGAGTTGGTTTTTGTAGAGGGGAAATGGTTGGTTCGGTAAGGTTTCTTTAGCGGTTTGATTAGGGCTAAATTGGTTTGGAGTTCGGTGCGGGTTTGTTTGTAGGTATAGTCCAGGAGCCGGTTGTGGGGCACTATTTTTGGCATTTCGAAAGAAACAAAAGGCCCAATTTCTTTTCCAAATCTATTCGGCCCATTTTATGATTATTTTTTAAACATTTTGCCGTATTTTTTTAATGTGGTTAACAAAGCAGGATAAATTACCATTCTACCATATAAAATTGCAACAGTGAGAATACATAGATAGCAAATCAACCTGTAAGTTAACTTATAACTATAATTAAAATGCTTTTACTCTTATAAATGTCTAAACATGCTTATGCTCTTTATGACTTTGTTTCCTACCATAAATAGAAAGTCTCCACCATGACATTTTACAGAAGTCCACAAACTTGTTCCATATCGTGTCCTCATAATTTCTATCCTTAGTAATAATTTCTTTTCCCTTCTTCCTAATAACCACCTGTATATCAAATAAAACAAGTATATATTGTTATGTTAGCGATACAAAATTATATCATCAACGAAAATAAATGGTACTCCATTTTTTGAACTTGTAGTGTCAACGAAAGCACGAGGTACATTCAAACATGTTAAAGTATTAGAATGCATACATTTGGGATAAACTTGAGGCCAATTTTGATCTCTCCCTTGTATGTTTCATCATCAAGAACCACATTGTATGGTTTTGGTGTCAATTCTATGAGTCCTTTCTCGTGTCCTTCATTTATTATATCATCAAGAAAAACCCTAAAGGAATTTAATATTAGAACATAACATTTATCTGACTCGGTGCACTTTTCAAGTAATATATTTGTATATAGTTATGGTAAATAGTACCTAGCTTCCCCGACAAATCCAGTATCATTGTAAAAAAACTCTTTGTCCATGATTCTTAAGCCGAGGTGTGTCAACTTTTGACATTCGTACATAGACAACTCAAAGGTGAATTTCTCGTTCCAAAATACTTTGTGATAATCTCCCTTTGACGACTTGCTTTTACGATGTTGGATACCACATTCTATGATGACATAGTACTTTGGTTTACCTTTTAATATACATGTAAGCAAACAAATTAATATTCATCCTACAAAAAATAAAATTAAAGTTTAACGAAGACTCTTAATGCATAAAAGGAAGTATACCAATGAGATTGGTGCGTCTAATGCCTTTGGCACTCTCAAGAAAAACTTCCAATATTCCACCTTTCATGGCCGACGAGCAACTTTCGTCAACATGGGATCAAAATATTATAATATATTATGTGTTGTTTCGGAGAAGTTTAACATTAAATTGAATTAATGAGCTAATAAATATTATAATAATGACTAATAACATATTATTTATTAATGGTATGAAGAAGTAACAACTCTATAAAAATAATTAAAAGTTTATGATCAAATAAATTCATTTAATCTTATTATAGTGACTATGATTGTGGGAGCGACGGGTGTAGCGGAGGGTAACGGTTGATGATGAATAGTGACAGGTGGCGGCGGTCACTTGTAGCTGGTCGCATTAAAGGTTGTCTAAAATATTACCAAATTATCATTTAATTATTAGTCGTAGTTACGATTTACAAAAAGAACATCAAACGGTTCAACCCAAAACACAACATTTAATTATTAGTCGTAGTTACGATTTACAAGAAGAACATCAAACGGTTCAACCCAAAACACAACATAGTTTAAGGTTGATGTTTTTCACGTGAATAAGGATATATCTAAAGCCAACTAAATCAATCTTCCAAGGAATGAATACTTTCTTTTTGAATGATGATCACATATTCTCTACTCTACACCTAAAATTATCATACATGCACTCAACATGATTTGAATTCAGTACCAAAGCTTGAGAATTTGTATGGAAAGGCTGAAAGTCACGGGCAATGTATTAAAAACCGGACCGGATGAAGAACCGGACGTGTTACTGGTCCATTGGTCGGACCGGTTGGATCGGTCAGACCGGATATAAGAACCGGATGGAGTCAAAAATATGTAAAATGTAAATACTACAAAGAAAAACAATTTCAAGTATTTATGGTTGCATTATATAAAGATTAAGAACTTAATTAGACAAAATATTTGATCTTTGGAATTAGAATGTTAGTTATAAAAGGAACATTGAAAGATACTTTTTATTTTTAAAAAACCTTAATTGTAGTTCGTAAGAATTAATACAGATGAGTTCTAATTAGATAATTAGCATCAAGGTTAAGTTGGTTTGGTGGCAACTCTAGACTCTTTTCAACCGATGAACACAGGTCGAATACTGAAGGAAGATTTTTAGCAAATTTTCCTTTATCTAGTTTAGGGATTGAAGAAGATTGTGTCCCACATCGATGGTCTAACAAGAAATAAAACTTCTCCCATCACTATAAATCAAGCTCAAATGTTAAAGAAGTATTGGTCTGGTTGAACCATATAACTGGTCACCTAGTTCGACCCGGTTGATGTACTAACCGGATGGTTTGACCTCTACCCGGGTTGAACTACTGAACAGAACCGTCGAAAGGTCTGACCCCTGGTCCAACCGGTTTGACCGACCGATGTGATCTGGGTTTTAAAACATTGGTCAAGGGACATAAATTTTTCATATCAATATGTTTTGGGTTATATGTTTTGGTTGGGGTCAAACAATAATAAAAACTCTAAATATCTAATATTCTTTCTCAAATTCACCACCATGAACCATAATTTTTTTCTTAACTGATTGCTTCCCCATGAATACAAATGTCTTTTCTTACCTTCCGATCTATAAACAAAATCGGTTCTAAAACCTCAAAAACACGTAAAATGATTATAACCTTTGTAAAATATGTTCTGATGCTGGTAAAAAAAGCAAGGACATATGGGCTTTCAAGTCTTCAAGCCCAATTAAACAATTCACAATCTAATTTTTAAGAGCCAAGTTCGCTTTTAGGTACAAATCATCTCAAACGCAAGCTATTAGAAATCCAAAGTTGTTCTCGGTCGTTTTTCGGGTGTGTTTTATAAAAATCAATGGGGGCAAGAATTTTATGGTAAAAAATCAGGCGGCATGGACTAAACACGTATAGAATTTCCGGACGAAAACAGGTAAATTTACACTTTTGAGCCAAAACACGAAGACTCTTAAAAGCTTCTCCAATGTTTTAACCTACGACCACTTACTTGTAGAGTACATTATCTTACTACCTAAATATCGTCACGAAGAATCTGGAAATGATTAATTAAAGCCGACTAATGCGCACGTTGTATCTACACCAAATTGATAAATGGCATGTGCACAGGTTTAAATGATTCATTACATATATATATGCAGCCTACATTGATTAGTAAAAGGCCCACGTGGGATGCAAATATAATAGAGTTAACTCTTTTAAGTATAAATATATAATTAACCAGCAAGATCGAGGATAATTAAAAATGCACAATTATGGTATAAATCGAGATCAATCAGGTGCTATGAATCCAGTCCAAGGTAAAGACTTGTATACAAAATAATAATGAAAGTTGCGTTTTATAGCGTATTGTTAGTGATTGCATTGGTCATAGCTCCTTTAGCAGAGGGACAATTTGACTAAAGCATTCTGATCGTTCTACACTTAAACCCATGTCCCTCAAGAGCTACTAACGAGTGTTGCATATCTCTCCAAGAAATCGTAGACTCAAATCCCTATAGTAGTAGTGCTTGTGCGTGTGACGCGCTTAAACATAGCAACACCCTAGTCACCGTCATTAATAGTTGTAATTTGGTTGGGTCTAGTCATGATGTCATAACTTGTTAAACGACCTAACTAGTTACTTCACCTAATCATAGGGAAGTTATGAAATATTGCTGTATTGTTAAACAGTGTTTTATGTTTTAGTTTTATTTTTATTGTTGAATAATGACTATCTTTCCATCGATGTGAACTTATGTACCTGATTGATGAAATAAGACGAGTATTTTCTGTACTTTGATATGTTACTCAATCAACTTGTACGAATTAACAAAAACGTCGGCTTAGTCTACGCTTTTCAGCCGTCCATTACTAGTTATGAAAAACGGCATAAGTATTGCTGATCACAACCAATTGATTTGTGATTTTTTAACTGAGTTTGGATATGCACGAATAACGTTGTTTGTGATTTGCGAATTAAATGGCACGTGCACATAAGTTAGTATCTGTCAATCGGCATGTGTGCACATATAAATTAATTCATAAAATATAGACGTACAACTTGCATTTTATTAATTAATAGAAAATAAATTTGTATGTGCATGGAGTTTAAGTTTGCATGCATCCTTGTCACGCACCTTAAACTCATCCCTTAAACTCATCTACCTACTTCACTCGATTGCATCGTCATATGCAAAAGAACCCTCTCCTATATAGGATGAGGATCAAATGAAAATGATTTCTAGATCAAATGGTTAGGATGATGTGTAGATTTGGGCTCTCCCTTTGGGAGGTCTCAGGTTCAAACCACTATAAATCACGTGTTATGTAACTTGTATAATATTACACGAATGTATATCATATTATTTACATATACGTGGTGCTTAAGGTAAACAAGAAAGAAATGACAATCATGTAAAAACCAATTTGTTGACTTCTTGAACTTTTCCTCACTTTTTGAAACATTAATAATTTTTCATACGACATTATTTTTTTTATTAAAACTGCAACATTAAATGAGCGTTTTTTCTCTTTAATTTGAGTACCATAGTGATATATTTTTTAAAAACTTAAAAAATCTAATACAGTGAAATAGTACAAAAGAATCTAGTACAAAATATCTATTACAAAATAATACAGTACAAAAAAACTGGATATATATGTATTGTATTATCAAAACAGCTAGATATACACGTACAACATGTAAATTTTCAAGAGAACTAAAATATAAATGTAATGTATTTTCAAACGACTAAAAATACATATAATGTATTATTAAAGCAACTAGATGTACATTAATGTATTTTCAAAACAACGAGATTAGCATGTACTGTATTTTCAAATTAACTAGATCTACATTACTATATTCTATATTTGTTTTCTTCCTCCTAAAAAAAATAGATTTTTTGTACTAAATTGTTTTGTATCATATTCTTTTGTACTAGATATTTTTTAAGTTTAAAAAAAAATATATCATTTTTATACTTAAATTAAAGAGAAGTGCAATTTTTATTAAAAAAATAATGTCATTCAAAAAAGTTATGAATGTTCAAAGAAAGGTAGAGAAAAATTCAAAAAATCAACAAATGAATTTAAATCAATACCCTTTTACTTCTTTGTTTACACTTGAATCCCATTGAATCTCAACCATTAATAAGCAAATGGATGACCAATTGTTCATATTGTTTTTAGGTAAAATAGTGTTTTTAGCGGATATAACATGCGAGGACATAAATAATTTGGATTTTTTTCCCAAAAGAGTGTAGTTGGAAATGTTATTTATCAAAAGGGTATAGATAAAAAATTATTTACCAAAATGATTGTTTTTTAAATTATTTTTTTAATCACTCTAATTCTCATTGGGTATTTCACAAAAAGGTTTTTAAATGTTTTTTATATTCTTCTGGAGATTATTTTTTGAAACTTTTTGAAAATATTTTACGTATTCTCAATAATATTTTTTAATTCTTTCAAAATGTTTTGTAAAACATTTTTTAAGTGTTCATGATTTTAAATAAAAAGTTGTTGAATGGCAACATTAAAAAAAAGGTCTAATGTTTTTTAGTTTATTTGGTGATGTTTTTAAGAAAATAAAATAAAATGAAATTTTTATTTGAATTGATGTATAATAGAAATAAAAGATGTTGAATGTTTATTTCTTCTTCTAACGTTTTATTTTTTACTTTTTCTTTAAATGTTTTTTGGTTTTTTTTTTCATTAAAAATGCATTTGTTTAATAAATATCTTTTATCCATCTGGTTTGATGCCTTTTGCAGTTTCATTCAAAAATGTTTTTCTTTGCCAAATTTATCATGTGTTTTGCTGACTTTTAACAGTTTAATCCAAAAACGTTTTTTCTTTCCAAATTCGTCAATGTGGTTTGCTGACTTTGCTCTTTTCATCCAAAAATGTTTTTTTATAAAGACCCTTAAGGTTTATCAATGCGACTCGTTAGCTAATTTCACGTTTCGCGCTTCATTTAGACTCTGTTTCGCGCGTGGTTTTTTTGCCTCCGTTCACGATTCTCCGCTTTCTATCTAACCACATTGATTATACATGCTGAAAAGGTATTGAGATTTCAGATCTATGAAACGGTGCTTCGTTTTACATGTAACTTTCGTATCGTCGCTCGTATCGATATTTCGCTTACACTCAAAAGATTCGTAATACATATTAGAACATAGTAATGCTATTTATTTTATAATAGTATTGGATTAAACTAGCGTAACGATGGGATTACATATAGTGCAAGGTCAAAATTTGATTGTAATGACACCGGAAAACGACCATTTGTAATACCCTATCTTTTGGTTTTGCTTGTGCAATTGACCATACTTCAGTAGGATTTGGGAATTAAAAAGAAACTGGAAAAAGTCATAATTACACCTCATTTTAACATTAAAATTGGATGAGTTCATGTTTTTGATGTAAATGGCAATTTTTGATAAACCATAAGGGTCTAGATTCAAAAAAATTTTTGGATGAAACTGACAAAATTCAGCAAACCACAGGACAAATTTGACAAAGAAAAACTTTTTTGGATGAAACTAACAAAAGTCGGCAAACTACAGAGACGAATTTGACAATTTACTTTAAAATAAGTTAACCAATTATGTTTTTTTTTCTTTTTTAAATCGTTTCTCAATTCGTTTACATAAATGTAACGTTGATTTGGTTAAAATTTGTAAGAATAGTTATTAGAAAAACAAAGTTTTTATCATTAAAAATATGAAATTTCTAAAAACACTCCACATAACATAAAGCACTAGTACAAATTTGTTTTTCTAAGGCGGTTAAATCCATTTTAACCGTCTTAGAAAATGTCGTCTCAATTTTTTTTTTCATATTATACATTTTATATGAGGTGAAAGAACCCCTTAAATAAAGAAAGCATTTTTTAAGGCGGTTAAATTCATTTTAAACCGTCTTAAAAAATGTTTTCATTTGAGGCGGTTCTTTCACCTGCCATATAAAATGTATAATCTGAAAAAACAGTTTTTTAAATAACCCTTTATTATATTATCCAATAAAATTAGGAGTGAGAAAATAAAGTATAATGTTTTTAAAAAAATACCTATTTTAGTAAATAATTCTTAAATCACTCATTTTGGTAAATAAGTTTTCCTCCTAGTTTGAAAAAAAAAACTCACTAATTTGCTCAAAATATAAATTACGGTAACTTTAAAAATCATCAAAGTGACCGTCCTTTTTTATAAAATTGGCAATGTGACGATATAAACTACATACTCAAAAGCATAAATTAAGATAATAAAAAAATGGCAAAGTGACTAATCTCTGTTAGTGAAAGACATTGAATTAACCAATCAATCAACAAGCTTAAACTCATGGGTTGAAACTAAATCAATCAAACGTGATTAGTGTTAACGATATGCATGATATGCATAAGTTTAGAATGTATTTTGTATTTATTGTATTCCTTATTATTAGCATAATTAGGTAGAGGTAATCAAATATATAGGGGATCACTTTGTACGCATGAGAGGCAATGAATTACAATTGATTACAAAAAGATGTCGGCATCCCGACCACCTTCATCAACCTTTGTAAATTGACTCGGGATGATGGTGAACTGATTGTATGTTAAACCTTTTAACTAACTACCTAACCGCTTATGATCATATGGGAAACTTGGTCTTGTAATATGATATATTGTATGTCCTTTATGGTTTCGTTTAATGTCCACATATTGAATAATGACTACTATCCTACTTATTTACTAGATCAATGAAATAAAATAAGTGTTTTGTGTACTCAAATTCATATGTTTAGGTTTATAAAATAAGTGTTTTGTATTCTGGTATGCAAGTAAAATGAATTCAATTTCATACGTTAATAAATGATGTTATATGAAGTTGGAACTTTTAGTTTAAAAGATTTCAAAGATCAATATCAGTTTAAAACTTGAATCTAAATGAATTAAGTTTGACTTTTTTTCAAAATGATCAGCATTGATTGTATGCAGGGGACCAAACTTGAGGACTTTATTAACTTTAAAACAACTTAAAACTTACATGAAGCAATCTTTTGGGGTAATATTTCTTCTTTTAAAAGCAGGATGGATTCCTTTGTTGAAAGAGTCCAGTTTGTCAATTCTTGGCATACAATCTTTCATTCGCTTCAATTGTGATGATATTGCAGTTTTGTTGTCTAAAATCTTCTGTTTAATCGCTTGTATCGTTTCAGCATGCACCAGATCATCTTCTACCAATGCTTCACTATCTGAATCATGAAGTTGGATAATTAACCTATCTTTATGTGTTACATCTAATGTATAAAAATTGTTGGCAAAAAAATTATAAAAAAAGATGAAACAAAATCTAAAACTAAGATGAGCAAAATATGAGATTCGAGTTCTCACAACTGTATATTACTGCCAATTTTCTTTTAAACCAAACTAAGGTCTTTCTATGCTAAACTCCTTGTATCATCATCATCATCCCAAAGTTGAATTTTTTTTATTCATAAACACAAATCAACCGCGCTATTCAAATAGAAAGATGTAAACCATGCAATGTGAGGAAAGAAAAAACTCAAATTAGCCAAATTAAAAGGCACTGTTTCTCGCTAAACAAAAACAAAAGTAGCAGACTATCTATCAAGATATTCAATATGGTGGTTATGGAGGCTTTTAACAAATATCTGAATCACTAATTCATATTTGGTAGCCTCTGACTGGTGTTTAGTAATATAATTTTGTTGGCTGTTAAATAAACAAAAGTAGTTCATATTTGGTGTTTGATTCTATCTCATTTACATATTGAATATAAATACATTGACATAAAATAATTTTCTTGTTCACCTAAAGTATAAACATTCACAAACTATCCAACCATTGCAAAAGAATCATTATAGCATGATGATAACGCACAATCATCTGAACCATTAAGGAGTGAGTCTGTAAGTTTACAGGTTCACTAGATCAGCTGCAGAAACCCTAACCTAATTGGACAAGACCTAAATACTCATTTACATATTCTGAAACAGCACACAGTGGCATACTAACCACGAATTAACAACCCTACAACATCAACTACCAACCAAATCACATA
Source organism: Stevia rebaudiana (assembly GCA_009936405.2). Lineage (NCBI taxonomy): Eukaryota > Viridiplantae > Streptophyta > Magnoliopsida > Asterales > Asteraceae > Stevia > Stevia rebaudiana. The sequence continues at coordinate 12,059 of WOUH02022309.1, forward strand.
TTTAAGAAAATAAAACGAAAATTTGAGCGAGCACCTGGATTAGGATTACTGGAAGATGGTCCGGGGCCATTATCCGAATGATTGAAATTAACAGGTCTCTGAGCAGATAGAATCAATGCGAGAGTGTTCTGGAGCTGATCAGGCAAAGTCTCTCTAAATTCAGCAATTTTCTGAGCCATAAGCTTCACATCTTCCTCCAATTTCTCTAACTCCATGTCTTCATCGGAGCTTCGATCTATGGCCGCTTCTTCTTCTACAGGCCGATGCTGCTCCACATCTCCATTAGTTTAACGTTAATGGCTTGAAATCGAATGGCAGAAATCAAAATGAGAATTGATCGGTTCAGCATTATATTCATTGTGGTGTGTAAAAGAGGGGGAATTCGAAAATTGGGTGTGGGTTAGAAATTTGAATTTATTTTGTATGCGAATACGTATTCGTTGATTCATATATACAGAGGACAATATAGATAACAAATTGGGTCCATAGCTCAGTGGTAGAGCAATTGACTGCAGATCAATAGGTCACCGGTTCGAACCCGGTTGGGCCCTTAATTTTTTTTTCTCCACGTCTTCTTAGAAAAAAAAAACCATGTTTAATGAAGCATTTTTTGTTAACCAAATTAATAGGTAAGCCATAGACCATTTAACATACGACTCTGAACCAAGCAAGGTCTAAACATTATGACAAATGCCCAAGTTTGACAATACCCTATTTGACGCTACACCACCCGATGAAAGTCGCACGCATCATTTATGACAAAATTCAAACAACCTCCTCAATAAGCTAAATACTGAAAAGACATTTAATACATTAAGCTTCCTCCAAATTATTACTACCTCACTCTCTTATTTATTATCACAAATATGCTTAATCTTACTTAGAGCTCGGCCACATTACATCTCGTGTGTGTGGAGGAGAACCACTCCAACAAGACATTTGATCACGACAATCAACATCTCTGGCATTGTTGCTCGCTTCCACTACCAACTGAACTGATCTTTACAACAATATTACTTGGCCATTTATAATGTCAAAAAAATCTAATATTTGCATTGAGCCAAAGGTATATGACTAGTCGTGAATTCGGAAAATCTCATTATAATAAATGAATACCGTTAAATCGAAGATGATTTTTATTTTGATAAGCCAAAACATTGAACTTTTGCTTTTAAACTAAAATTTGGAAGATATCTACTAAAAAAATAAAAAATAAGGGGATGGGAAAGTTAGTACTGCAGCAATTAGTGTTGCCTAGTCTACTAAATATTGTTGGTCTTTTTCTAATAGAATGTGCTCACAATTTTTTGTCTTTTTATCAGGCCTTCTTTAACCTTATATAAAATTTGTAGAAAGCTAAATGCAATTCTTGACATAATTATATAATATTCAAACAGAATTCCTTCATATTCTTGACCAATTTTTTTTGTCAAATTTCATTCAATGGATTTAACCTCCTCTTTACCTAAAGAACACGAAAATTCTAACATAATTCAGAATTTAGACAAATTAAATTTTAAATTAAAAAGTAAGTCTACAGGTTTTTTCTTCAGCCTCTATAACCTTTTATCACAAATTTCAACAGAGAGAAATAACCGTACAACAATATCTTTATGGATGTATCATGTATGAGTGACTCATAGCTTTGATGTACTCGTTGGTGGCTTTAGTTTTCTTACAACACCCACCTGCATTGCTGACAGAACAAGCTGCAACATGAAAATAGTTAGTCCACAAAATGATGTTGAGGTCAAACCAACCGATTTGACTTGTACTTACATAATTACCATTTTGACCCTAACCCATAATTTTCTACATATAAGTAGGAAGTTAAGATGTGGGTTACCTCTCCCTTTCTATTGAACATTTGACCACGACAAAAGCCTCGTGCATTATAAGCAGTAGGACTATCGATCTGTGAACAAAAATTTATAAATAAATAAATAGTAAAACGAAACTAAGATTAAATTATGAAAACTATAACCGTTACAACAAAAACGACATTTAAAAAGTGTAATATGAACTGATAAAAGTAATTAATTAGTATATATATTCCATAATAATTATGGTTGTAACAGAACAAGTTTATGATGATTTTTGGTGTTTTCCAGAAGCGAGACGTTAACAAACATTACATCAGTCATTTATCTTCCATACTTACCACATATAGCAACCAATCATCTGCTCTAAAATCCCTATGAAACCACATCCTGAAAGGCCAAGAATACAAGCCAAGAATATTATATATAGTTATATATAAAAAAAAAAAAAAGGGTAAATGCAGGGTACCCCTGACCCCGGTACCATTTTGGTACCCACGAGATCCTCCCCGGAAG
>WOUH02022346.1:0-14387 GCA_009936405.2 Stevia rebaudiana
GTAGGTCAGTTTAGACCGAACCACGTTAAACCCTTGTGTCGTTTACTGCTTTGGTGTGTTTGTGTGTGCGTGTTATAACCCAACAAAAAGTACTTATGTACTTCCATCAAACAAACGTAAGGGAACCCATTGCCATTTTATCTTTCTTCCTGACCCATAACTGAAGTAGGAGAAAATCATTAAACTGGAACCAAAACAAATCGACAAGTTTGATATTCCAACAATTCAGTATTCACACTTATGCGGTTCAGTTGGAGCCGGCCGTTTGACCATTTCATTAGTTATATGTTTCATTTAATATTTAGAACATGTAGTTTATATATTATAATCATCGACCAATTTCATCATTCTGGAAACTTTTAATACCAAGCAACGATTTAAAAAAAAAAGAAATTGGTCCAAACCACCAACACCAAACCGGTAAGACTGACAGGTCCGGCCGATCCACCCAAGTGAGCTGGCTTGGTTTGTCATCTCTCAAAAGTCAAAACCATAAATTGCCATCTAGGAGGTAAGTGCCATTGCGAACGATTTGTCAATGTTTGATGCTGTCTAAACTTGATAACACTATAGTGATCAGTGATGTCCCGGTCAGGACTTAAAATAAAGAAAAAAAATTCCTAAATACAGAGTCATGTATGGCCATAATCATTTACAAAAAACAAAACTTATAGTAGAAGAATGCAAGAGATATCAAAAGCAATAATCATGATTACCGGTGTAAATATTGTTCGGAAGAGGTACTAACAAAAAAATAACAGTATAAATAACTCTGGAACTATAAACACTTCAGATACGTATTTCAAAACTAACATAAAAAAGGAAGAAATCATACTTGGAACTGATAACCCATTCGGTTTTTGTGTGAAAATGATCACGAAAAACTCCAAGCAGAGACCGATCACTGATCTTGCTGCATGTTATTTTGCAAGAGCTAAACCAACCATCACCGCGTTATAAATTTAACGACCAAAATTGCAAGCTTGAACAAACTCCATATCATAATCGACATATTTGGTCCAAAGTGGGCGAAACTGGTTCATTGCAATGTCAAGCCATGGTTTCATATTACCGTTAAAGTGAACAACTGCAGCATTATGGATCTCTTCCATGCTTATGCTAGGATTATAACCAAGACCCAGAACATGCCAAGATTTTTCTAATGGTTTAGTTGTGGAATAGAATGTGATCAAACCAGGTGGAAGTGTCCCCAGTTTCCATAAAGTCCGGTTTTCATTCTGCAAAAACAAAATCACCGTTCTTAGTTACATATGGAACAAATAGGATCTTGAAAAAGAATTGTACATAATCACATAAAAGTGCAAACATTACTGTTTTCAAGAATCATTTCGAAACTGTTGACAGATATATATTTACTAAGTTTATAACTATAATCTTACCAAGTTTTGCCAGTAATGATACTCCTCAGTGCACTTCTCTCTCCTCCAAGCATCCAGATCAAAAAAGTTCATACCATAAGCCCAAGCACAGGCTTTGGGGTTAAACTTTTCTTTAATTAGAGGATGAGAAAAATTCATGTATTGTGAATACCGATGAAACGAACCGAAACAAGTTTCAACTGCTCCATTCACCTTCCCATCCATGTCTATCTTCCAAAGTCCAGTCAAATCTTTCTGAACAATAATATCATCATCTAAGAACAGAACCCTGTGAAGTGTTGGGTACATCTCTGGCAAGTAGAATCTCAAATGGTTCAAAATGGATAGATATTTAGGGTTCCTAAACTTCATATTGGTTGTATCTTTTGTTGCATTTTCAAGCTTATTTTCAAAGTAGAATCTTTGCAGATTTGCTGATTCGAGCTGGCGCAAAACTGGAACATATGAGGAGTTCAGAAAGTTGTAATCCTCCACTGCTTTAATTTCAATATGAGCACCATTATATTCTTTCATTTTGAACATAACTTGCATTGCTCCTAGATTCATCTTATCAGTCACAACATGAAAAACATGCTTCCATGGCTCTTTTGTGTTTTTAACCGCTGAATTAACCACAACAGAAGCAGCTAAAACGTTATCAGAGAATATAGCATAATGATAAAGTTCCGGATCATCAAATTCAACCGGTCGTTGCTTCCCTTCATCGGTATATTTATCCGGATGCGCAATTCGCTCTTCCATCAGCCTCATTGTGAGGCAATGCAAGCTTTTAGGTATTGATTTTGCAGCAATCAAACTAGAGAACGCACCTTGCTTCTTCGCCTTGTTTAATTGCTCATTAACCGAGAAAATCGAATCCTTCAGCTTCTGAATCTTAAGTTGATTATCAAACGATTCTTTAGCCTCTGCAATTACTTGTCTGGTTACCTTAATCCGCTCCTTAACCTCCTTCTCAAACAGTCGCAGCGTCGGTTCGTCAATCGAGTCCCCATCGGACTCAATCAACGCTTTATAAGCAGGTTTCGATAACAGATCTGTGTAATTGTATGAGAGATCAGCAAAATACCTAACGAGTTTCGAATTCTCAAGCTTCAGTTTACGAGCGTAAGCAGCGTACGCCAGCGCAAGCGATCTGTGATCATCTGCTTGCTTCCGGATCTGATCGAATCTAGGTTTTAGCGGATCGGATTTCAAAGCAAGTACAGATCTCCGAGACGATCCAGCTGCGTCTGTATCAGATGAAATATCTATAATCTACAATAAACACAGTCGATTAGTACGTAATTAATGACGCTATCGATTAAAACTAAAGTATTAATAACAGAAATCATAGAATACGAACAGTATTGGATTCGGATAATACGGCATCAGGCGATGAGGTGAACATGAAGGAGAGTGTGAAGAGGAAGAAGACGGTAATGAAGACAGCAGATATGAATACCCGGAATGTAACACCGGCAACTGCAACCGGTGCTCGTGCCGGTGGACCGTAAATGCCATTGTTCCGTTCGGATAGTGAAGTTCGAGAGCTCCGAATTGTCCCGGAGATCGCCATTTGTTCGCGAAATCGTATAACCGACAAATTATCCGGCGAAGGCGTGTTGGCATACACACACTGAAAATAGTGAAATGTGAGTGGAAGAGGGGTGACCGGGGGTAGGTTATTGGGAAAGCGAGATGTGATTAGAATATTAAACTATGATAGACTTTAATTAACAAACCAAAAAACATACCTGGGGTGGAAACGGGAACGGTGCATGTGGATCAGATAATGCCTTTGATAATATTCTAGAATCATGTGCTACCCCTCTCAACCCGCCACAATGAATGTAAAAATCATGTTGAAGTCACAAATTGGCAATACATTTTGATAACAATCCCCTTTTCCTCGTCCTCTATATAAATCTTGTTGCTTAGTAGGGACAACGGCATGTATCAAAGTTCCATCTAGTGCACCAACCGCTCCATTAAAAACCCGTCATAGTCTCTTGTTATGTCTCAGAATGTTTGATTTCGGATTGAAAGTAGTTGGTACTATCATATCTTTGGCGAAAAACATCATTTTATCTGACACTTCATAAATTTTTCTATGAATTGTTTGCTTTGAGTATTGAAATCTGCGTTTGATAACTACCTAACGTTGATTATGACCGATTATCATAAAAAACATAGCCATCTTCTCCTCAACCGATACATGTTTACTATCCTTTAACAAATAAATTATTCTAAAATAAGCACTTAGTTGGACAAAGGATTCACGAGACATGCGTAGCAATCAGTGCGTTGTTTGGGATTTCCTTGCAATAACTCTAACGTGTATTTATGTCCCGTCATATCCGAATCATTGTCGCGCATTCGTTTCAAACCACTCCTCCAAAAAAAAGCGGACATACAAGTACAAAAGAATCACTGGAAGTAATTTATTATTATAATCCATTATGATGATGTGTTAAGAAAACATAAACAACCATAAAACATAAACTAGAGTTAACCAAATCATAAAATGTACCGTCATAACCGTCATAAAATGGACGATTTGTGTGTGTTTTTTTAGGGCTAGGGTTTATAAGTTGCTTAGAAGAGGTTAAAAGATGTGAGAAGTGGTTGGTTCATGTCTTTTGGGAGAAGAGGACACACAGACCTTTTTTAATGAAAGGTCTTCCAGAAAACAAACGATTTGCATACCCTAATGTCTGCGCATGGTCTGCGCCGCACAGACAAAAGAGCTTTGGAAGCTCTTTTCCAAAAATAGAAAAACAAACACCACCTAAGTTTTACCCTTGTTCTTAAGAATAAGATGAATATTTAGGTGTAATTTACGTTTTGTGTTATTTTACTTATATATTTTTTGAAAGGCTAAAATCATTATACTTGTACCTTGTAAGATTTGTACATACAACCATTTAGTTTAGAAACAAACCACTTTACCATCAAGCTATCCCCTAAAAAAAATAAAATGATTTAGGAAGAATAAAAGAGAACAAAAAATCAAAATAAAAGATATTATTTATCTGAATGGATTACTATTTCTGCTCTTGTAGTCTACCTTGTTGTTTAGCCTATTCCCAAAAAGGAATCCCCGAACAAATGAACCATCGACGTTTTATATTTTAACCTTTTTGGCCCTCAGAGGTAACTCCATCCAATAAATTTATATCTATACTATCTAATAAATAAATATAATTTAGGGATGCTTGTTGATGTGTTGGGAAACACACTTATTTTTCTTTGTATTTTTGCATCGTATTTTATGTAATTTATTATAGTTTTTATTAATTTTTGTATATTATTTAGTGTCATGTTGAAATGTAGGTGTTCGGGAGTTATAGGAACGAAAAAGAGCTAAAACGGGCGAAGAACGAACACATGACGAGAAAAATAGGTAAAGTTGAAATCCCACACGGCCGCATGCCGCGCAACACGGTAGAGCAACGCGCTTCAAAAGACCGACACGGCTGCGGTACGCGCAAAACGGTCCGTCAGGCTGCGCGTACCGCCCCAGTATAGAAAAGCAAAAATGTCCTCCTAACTATTTTGTCCCGCGCGGTCCGGGCGAGAAGTAGTCCAGCCTCCGTGCGACGCGCGGGAGGCCTTATAACCGAAAAAAAACTAATTTTAACTTATAAATAGAACACGATCCAGAGGGTTTAAGGCTTCGACTTCTTTAGCAAATTTGGTCGATTTCAAGAGGAGAATCAGTAGGAATCATCAAGTAGGAAGCTTGGATTCATTTGGTTGCTTAATTCGGTTTGTTTAGTTTATAGTTGAACATTGTCTTTGATTGTTTTTTCAAAATTCTCTTCAATTATTTGTTTTCTTCTGTTTGAATGATTAATAAAGTTTATATTTATGATATTATATTGTTTTTGATGATGATTGTTGGCTAATATCATTAGTGGCTGCCTGGCGATGTTGATTGAATGATTTCTTGTTGAATTTTGGTGTTTAGACAGTGATAATCAACATTGGTAGTAATTAAGTTAAAAGGCAGACCTTAACTGGTTATATAGCAGTTAGGTAATGGTAATTGGTAATAAAATCAAGTCTAGGTTGTCAGGATTGAACCAGATCTGGATCTGTGATCTGTTACATAAATAAGCTGTGATTTCGATTGATTATAGGGCGGAAACAAGCAATCAATCTAAGTTTGAATATAATCTAAATAACAAAAACCTACAGTTTTAATACTCAAGACATAATTAATAAGAACATGATTAAGAACATATGATTTGAATATTAAAGGCAGTTATATTGATTGTCAGATCCGAAATAATCAGATAATTACAGTGCTGTGTGATTGTGTAAAGCGTATGAAAAGTTCTGAAAAGCATAATCTGAAAGCGTACAGACTGATTCTATAATGTGTCTATTAGACCTACATAACTGCTCTAACCAAAATAAATAAACAAACGTCACATCAGTAATACATGTCAATACATCCACATATAATATGGATTTGGCCTTTTAAACAAATTTATCACAAAATCTATAATCTGTAAAATATACATAAACAAGTAAAGATAAAGTTAGAACTTTGCCATCATTAAATGGACTTATTGAAACTGAAGCTTGCAGTGCAGATTGTTAATTGTGGGAAAGACAACATCTCAAAGAGGAAACCTAACAAAAAGTAGGATCGAATCAGAAGAGGGTAGTCGAACGACTCTCGCATGAACATATAACGAATTTTATATTGCTCTTTTTATTATTTTTGTCATGAACGGTAACAAATATTATTGGTTTTATTTATTATTATGATTATTGGCTGAGCCCTATTAGTTACCTTGGTTGTTGATGATTGTTTGAATTGCATGTTAATCGTAGTTTTGGATTCTGTTTATTGATTGGATTATTCTTTGGTAAAATCTCAGCCTTAGATTGATTGCATTTGTATAAACTTGGCTGAATTAACCATAGTTGAGTCTAAATCCTGTGAGTCTATAGCAGTTTGGTGATTTGGTTATATGTTGAGTCTAGTAAGCTAAGGTTATACATCCTTGTCTTAGGATTAGTTGGACTTCTGCTATTTTTATCCTTGTCTTAGGGTTTTGTGGTCTTTAGCCAACCGAGTGCGAATGTTTGAGTAAACTGATACCCTTTTAGCTAGTAGATTGACAACCTATTTAGTTTGGGAACCTGAGAATTAGGAGATAACGTGACAGGTATCTATCCTACGAGTGGAAGATAACATAGGTGCTAAGTTTTCTAGACAGTCCATATAGACCATAATGTCATCAGTCTAGTATCCTAACCTAGAGAAACCATATCCCCTGATCTTGAGTTTGATTATGTGTGCACGTGTATTGACAGCTTGATTCATAGTCTAGGCAATTATACTTTCACCTGAAGTCGTCTACCCAATTAGTTAGATTAGTTAGGTTAGTTTAGTTATTTGATTTTCAGTATAAACCCCCCATTTTAGATAAGTATATATAGTTAGTGACAGCTAGTCGAGTTTGATCAGTGCGTGTGCCTATAGTTCTGTCTATTGAGTCCTTGGACGATACTCGGTCTTTCCATTCCCACTACATCGCGACCGGTACACTTGCCATTAGTGTGTGGATTTAGGTTGATAGTTTCTTATAAATATTATTACTTGGCCTTGTTTTGCATATATATAAAACACACATCAATTATCAAATGCAGCACAAAAGAAATGTGATCTTGGGGCTGGGTCTAGCACTTCTATCAAAGATAAAGGACCAATGGTGAAAAATGTTGGTGGGAGGGGGAATAAGACAAACACTACTGAATATTTACGCCCTTGGGTGCTTTTGGTTTCTAGGGAAACTACAACTAAAACATGGTTGGTAAAAACTTTTATAGATGAACATAAATGTTACCAAACCATTTGAATTAAAGTCTGCACGACAACTCTTTTAGCTAAACAAATAATGGAACGAGCACAGAAAAATCCAAAGATTCTAATCAGAGCTGTTCAAGAACAGTTGCAAAGGAAGTATGAAGTTGGGGTTTCTCAAATGAAAGCTTTCAAAGCCAAGGGCATAACTATGGAACAAATACATGGTGATTTCAACTAGGGGTGAGCAAAAAACCGAACTAACCGAACCAGAACCGAATTGACCGAACTAATCGAAATAACCGAGCCGAAAAACCGAACCGAATAATAAACCGAAAGAAAACTAAACCGAAAAAACTAAAACCGAAACCGAAACATTCGGTTCGGTTTTTCTTTTTTCAAAAACCGAAATAACCGAATTGAATCACCTAATTTTTATAAATTTTTTTATAAATATAATAGTGTTTATATAAATTTAATATGTATTTTTATTTGCTTTATAGTACTTATTGAATAAATTAATCTTTAAAAGATTTATACATCATGATTAGATAGTTCTTATATGTTTTGTAATTATACTATGTATTCTTACATCAACTTTTATCATTAAGTATGTTAAATTGTTGAAAACGGTTTGATTTACAAAGGAAAAAAAATGTTTTCGCCACTATTGATTCATATCGTCTCATAAATTACTTCATGAATTATCTATTACTAGTATAAGTGTTTGCATTTTTTACGTTTTGTTACTTAAAAATAAAATATTAAATATAATATAAAAAAACAGAAAATAACCGAACCGAAACCGATAATATAACCGAAAAACCGAAAACCGAAAAACCGAAACCGAACGGTTATTAAAAACTAATAAGCGAATACTTAGGTTACGGTTTTAGGCAATAACCGAACCGAACCGAACCGTGCTCACCGCTACTTTAAATGGTTAAGCATTATGCTGCGTCTGAATGATTAACACCTCTTATCTGAATTGTTTAAACATTTGTCTCTGAAAGGTTAAACATTATATTGCCTCTTAATGGTTCAGACGTTTTACTGGTTCATCATTTAAGGACTGTTTGGCAACTTCTGAATGGGTAAGTGTTGAACTAGTAAGAAGTCCGAATCATTAAGTGCTGAATCAGTAAGAGTCTGAACCATTAAGAGGCAATATAATACTTAAGCGTTCAGAGGAAAATGTCTGACCAATTCAAATAAGATGTCTTAACCATTCAGACTCAGTATAATGCTTAACCATTCAGACACAAATGCCTGAATCATTCAGACATCTGCTCGCGAAACAAACGGTCTAAATCATTAAGTCCTAAATCAGCAAGAGGTCTAAACCGTTAAGAGGTAAACTAACAGTCCCATAATAATTCAGGTATCTTACTAGTTCAGCACTTATACATTCAAAAGTTACAAAATAGCCCCTAAATCATATTACCCAAACAAAACAAAATCTTCTGTTATTTTAAACGGTAATTGATGAAGCCTTCTAGAAGTGAAACGTTGCTTATTACATATATAAGAATAGTTACCCAAAATAAGATAGAAAACTAAGCCAATTAAGTAGTAACAAGGTTTATTACCTCGTGCGTTGCGACGACCGGTAAGATGAGTCGATGACTTTGACGTGTTAAACAACACGTTTACAAACTTCGTAACCAACATTGAGACGTAAAGAGTTAGACAACGAAACAAAAAAAAATAGTCTTTGCTTGTTTTGGTAAGTTTAACTGCGCGATTTTTCTTGTTTACAAACCAAAACGAATAAGATAAAGTCAAAAATATTTGAAACTATAAACAAACAAAACTTTGAAACATTAAGACCTTGTGTTATGACAACGGTGTCGTATCAAAATGTATTATATTTGAGCTAACTCACTTGCGAGTAATATTTATGTCAGAACGTGAATGAAATATTTTATTTAAAAACGTAAACGGACTCATATTTCCATGTGCAGATGTGCATGGTCCCAACCAATCTAGACTGTCATCGATCTAGTTACAATTGAAACACGATGGATATATATAATTAGTTTCGTTCATAGTTCTAATTTGTTGCTAAATTTGATAAGCTGGCCTGATTTTGATCATATAACTAATCGATTCACCAAGGTGTTAAACTCACTTGATTTTAATCATGTCACTTAAATGTGTATGTAGTTCGTTAGTTCCCACTCCCACTTCACTTATGGACGTTGGGGCTGACAATGAAAATTTACGTACAACAAAATTGATAAAAATAACAGTTCTAAAAATTTAGGGACAATAATTGATGTCTTATATAAAAACCACGGACGAAAATTATGTTTTACTCTATTTCAACAACATAATTAAGTTATTAGATTTTGTTACGTTTGAAGACATAAACTTATATTACAATTGTTATTTACTTTAGATTATATTAAGTACTTTACATACCTTATTTAGGAATGTTGGTGAAAATTCTTAAATTGTCTTTCCTTCCCCTCTAACTTTTAGATTTTTCAGTTTATCCCCTCAAGTTTTAATTTTAATTTTTTTCTTTTTTGTTTTAAAACTCTTTTAATAAAAAATAACTTTACGCAATTACTCCATGTATATCATGTTGTGAAATGGTTATTTTTAAATTCGCATCGGCGGAAATATGGGTCGGTTTACGTTTTAAAATAAAATATTTCATTCACGTTCTGACATAAATATCACTCGCAAGTGATTTAACTCAAATATAATACATTTTGATACGACACTGTTTTCATAACACAAGGTCTTGATGTTTCAAAGTTTTGTTTGTTTATAGTTTCAAATATTTTTGACTTTATCTTATTCGTTTTGGTTTGTAAACTAGAAAAATCACGCAGTTTAACTAACTAAAACACGCAAAGACTTTTTTTTTCGTTGTTTAACTCTTTACGTCTCAATGTTGGTTACGAAGTTTGTAAACGTGTTCTTTAACACATCAAAGTCATCGACTCATCTTACCGGCCGTCACAACGCACGAGGTAATAAACCTTGTTACTAGTTAATTGGCTTAGTTTTCTATCTTATTTTGGGTAATATTCTTATATATGTGATAAACAACGTTTCACTTCTACAAGGCTTCATCAATTACCGTTTAAAATACCAGAAGATTTTGTTTTGTTTGGGTAATATGATTTAAGGGCTATTTTGTAACTTCTGAATGGATAAGTATCGAACTAGTAAGATGCCTGAATTATTAAGGGATATTTTAATTTTTTTTAATATTTTTTACATTATCTTAAATAAATTATAAATAGATTAAAAAAAAAATTTTATCTTATATATTTTAAAAGTAAACTGGACTTTTTATCCATTAGGTTTGCAATAGTTAACAGTTTCAGTCCACCGTTAACAGAAACGTGTCTAACATTTCAAGTCTTATCAATTTTCACCCATTACGTTTCAAGTATTAACAGTTTTTGTCCCTAATGTTTGAAATCTTAACAATTTCGTCTATAACGTTTCAGGTCTTAACAGTTTTCGTCCCTAACGTTTCAATTCTTATGAGTTTCTTGTTAAAGGTTTAATGACGAAAATTGTTAAGATTTGAAACGCCGGGGACAAAAATTATTAAGAGAAAACTATTTAAGTCTTGAAAATCTCAGATGAGAGAACCGCACTTAATATATTTAAATTATAAATTTGACGTTTCTTTAATTTGTATAATTATCAACCAAATTTAAGAAATTTATATTTAAAACGTTTTTAACAAATAACTTTAGAATATCAAAGCACAATTTATATTTAATACACGGGTTTAACGTACCGCTAATAATAATTTTGTTATTTCATCATACGAGAGATAGGATTGGACGCTTGAAGTTGGGGTTGCCAGAAAGCGAGCCCACATTCACATCATAGCTTGAGTTGAGATGATAATATCTTCTCTATATCATCTTTGGTATTTCTAAATTACCGGAGTGAGTTCGTTGAATCCCGATGTAAATCAACTACCTTCCTCGCCTCCTAGGCTAAAACCACCCAATTTCATCTACCTTACATCGGATACTTAGTGGCGGCGCTGTAACCGTTACACTAAAATATCTGATTCCTCTAACCGATTACCACTCCTTCCACTCTTACATGTTACGCATGAAAGTGATGTATGTTATAAATTTCATTTCTGTTAAATATTAAGGGAAAATTTTGTAAAAATGTAAGCAACATTAAATTTTGTTTTATTCGGGTCATATTTTTGTTGTTTGAATTGGTTCACACATATATATTTTTTTTAAATTCACTTTTTAAAATAAGTGTTCTAATTCTATATACTTTACTTATAAAACTAGGCTACTAGGTCATTATGTTTTTTTTTTTCAAAATCATGGTGGTTTATTATATACTTCAAAAGAAAAATATTATGATTTATTGTATATAGGATTATAACACATTCTTAAAGTAAAGTGACATAAGTAAAAAATATATACATGAACGAGTTAATTAGAACAAAACAGAAAATTAGTTATATTACTATAAGAAGTCTTTACGTCATGGAATGTAATTAAATCCTTTTTTAGGACGACTATAATGCGAACAGATGAATAAAATCGCGTTGCTTCAAATAGTCCTTTCCATTCTTTCAAGTCAATAAAAGTTTTGTACCTTTTAATTTCTTTTTTTTTATAACAGCCAAAACTATTAAAAAAACTAGCAATTGGTTAGAAAAAAGATATACAAATATTAAAAAATTCCAAGACCTCTTAGTTTTATAAATTCTTAGGTACCTTTGTAACATTTCGCAAATTTTGATATTGGGCTTTAGGCCCAATGGGCTAAACAAGAAAGGCCCAATGAGGGATTAGGCCCATTTAAGCAACGGTCCATCAAATACAAGCCCATATATGTTAACAGACTTGTCTGGCAAGCGTTTATGTAAATAATGAGATCCTACAAATAAAAAAAAAAAAAAAGCAGACGATTAACTGTTTACCCGACTGACAAACGAAACTAACGCGATAAAACCGAGACGAATCCAACCGACCGAACAATTATTTAAAATCAACTAATATTACCCACGGGAAGTTTCGGTCTCAAAAATACGATCGGTGTAAAATTCGGGACCCGAAACGGTACGTACGCGCGATAAAAACGCGATAACAAACCCTAGCATATAAATACAACTTATCTTCTTCTTCCCTTCATTTCTCAAACCCTAGAAAAAGATCTTGCAGTGAGAGAAAACGGATGAGAGAGAGAGGCCGATCTCCGGCGAACCATGGCGACGCCGACGACCACCACGAAGCTAACAGCGGCAGTCAGCTCTCCCTCTCCATTCGCGACCTGCTCTGCTCTGCTTTCTCCTCCTTGCGGCGTCCCGAGACAGCTAACCTCAAACGATGACGGCTGGGGTCGATTTAGGGCCGATGGTTGAGCTGGAGACGGACACCACCGACGAGAGCAGTGGTGGTCGCGTGCGACGGCTAGGGCTTCCGACCCAGGACCTTGGCGGCGCGTTGGCTCTCTCACCGCAACACCGGCGGCTAGGGTTCCACCCAACAACCCGATCGACGACTGTTAGGGTTTCGCGACTAGGGTTTCTGATGTTGGTTATGGTGGTTCCCGTAGGCGGCGGCTTCTGCTAGGGTTCCGACCGCAAACTATAGGCGCGATTTCAGCAAGGTCAAGGTAAGAAATCAACTTCTAAAGTTCCGATCTAGCTATTTTATGTACTGCATGTTCTTAATCAAACTCGTATTGGAAAAGAACCGAAATTCAGAATCATTTCTTAGTTGTTGAATGTTAAAATAAGTAAACGATGATGTTATGGTGGTGGTTGCAGCACCGACAGCGGCGGCCATGGCCTTCGGCCGGCCGACAGCAGGGTGGTGGAGGTGTTGATGTATGATGATGATGCTAAGAAGATGATGAGGATTAGAAATGGTTAGGGTTTCGGTTCAAACCCGGTTGACTCGGTCAAACCCTGGTCAAACTCAGTCAACGCAGGTCAACATGGTCAACGTGGTCAACGGGCAGAACCGATTACTCGGTTATACTCACAACGCGAAACTGAGCAAAACGACGTGTTCGGATCTTGAATTGGACTCTCGGTTACCTTAACCGGTTCGCGAACGCGAACCTAATCGGAAGGTATAACCGCACACCAAACCTTTATCGTATTCATTATACTAGTTCGTGCGTTTGATATAATTATTATTGGATTATCAACATATATAAACGTGAGTGAGATCGAGGAACGAGAGTGAATTTGTATTGCGTATACGGCTAGAAATAATAACACCGGATTTAATAAGTAAATACGGGTGAGTCGATAAACTTGAGAGTTATAACATAACACGATTATGAAACCGACAATGTTAAAAAGAATGTGATTTACCACTTTAATTACCTTCAATTTGGAATTATAAATGTTATACAAAGTGGATATGATTAATACTATGGATTGGATTTTGTAAGTCGTGAATTCATATAAATAGTTTTGGTTAAACTTGAGTCAATAGTCGGTATAACAAGAATTGATTTTAATCAAGAAGATGGATATATATAATTTCATACGATATATTATATATTGTCATAAACGTTTTGACTATACAAACATTACATATGATTACAAGGGTTCAAATGATTTACAACATAAATTAGTAATCAAAACTAGAGATGTTTCTAATACCTAGCTAAAACACGCCATTTATAACCGACACATGTTTTAAACAATATTAATAACTATAAAAGGTAACTTTTATAAACTATCAAAATGACATTTTTAAATAACAATTGCAAGATATATTTTGTTACTAAACTATTGCGACAAACATATGTTAGTAAACTAAAAATATCTGATCTAAATAATTATAAAGTATGACTTTATTACAGATTAAGTCATAATCTAGATATATATATATATATATAACGCTAACACATAAGGCTCAGTACCGGACATCCTTTTAGAATACTCCGAGTATTTTTATGAAATTAGTATTATTCCTAAACTGATTAATCGGCGAGATCTATTATAAAATAATAAATATGTGAAAACGTATACGCATTTTGTAGCTAAAAAGCAAAGTCGATACAATACATATATATAAGCATATATACACAATTACCCCGAAAGTATCATATGTAAACACAAGAACGCAGTTAAGTAAACCTAATACGTGTGAGGACGTGAACGATTATGTAACACCGGTTCTACCACTAACAACGTACGATAAATTATCGATATT
>WOUH02022366.1:0-23146 GCA_009936405.2 Stevia rebaudiana
TGGGGGGGGGGGGGGGGGGGGGGGGCAGTTAAATTTACCCATGTAAGAGGATTTTTTTTTATTAATTAACAGTTTGTTTATATCAAATTAAATTTCTATGTTTTGGATGCATCTATGTTTAGGGTGTTGTATGCGCATATGCGTGTATTAATTTCATAAAGTAAGTTTTGGATTTCATAAAGTTTTGTTCTAGCATCATATGCATCCGCAATTTGGGTATAATGTGTCCTTTTGATCACCCCTGTTGTTGAGCTATAAATTGTAGGAGCTATGGATTGTTGAGAGTGTATTTGGGTTTAATCTAGCCTCTTGAGGGTTTAATGTGTTCTTAAGCTATGTGTTTACAGAGCTACGGATTGCAAGAAGTTTGATTTTTAGTTTGGGTTGGAAGGCAGTTTGACACGAAGATACATAAATTCAGGGACGTAGTTGGTAACTAAATGAAACACAATGGACGTAAGCTTCAAATAGGGGGCTAAATGTTCTTTTTACTTTTTCTGTTAACAAAAAGTTGATCAACATCGGTCAAAGGGACACAAGTCACAGTAAACTGAAACCAAATGAACTCAAAATGCATTTTTTCATAATGAGAACTCAACCTGCAGTTTTACGACATGAATGCAAATTACAGTTTACTCATGAAAGATTTTGTTACTAAGACTTTGTTACCAAGACCATACTATAATGCTTTTGTCAGCTAAACTCAACCTCCTTCATCTGAATTATAGATACATATATATAATATGAAAACCGTTTTATAAAGTCCTGAAAACCCACCACATGTATATGATATTTAACAAAAAGTGTTGACAACAATTGGTTCATAGCCTAATGGTATTGCGTTGAGGGCGAGAATATGAACCTCAATGAGGTTAGGGGTTCGAACCCGAGCATGGGGGAAAGTTTACAGACTCTCTCTAGTTTGTCTCGTGTTGGTGTGATTGGTAAGAACGAACGTAAGAAGAAGCATTTGTCTATTCTAACCAGCCGTATAAAAAAGTTGATACTAAACATTTAACGCGTAAAACAATAAATAACACAATTCCGTTGATGTGGCTATTTTTTTATTGGCAGGGACTAGCAAAGTGATGGGTGTCAAAATGGTCCAACATGTCCACTCTAAATCTTGTCTCCCTACTTGCATTTTACTATAAATTTTCAAATTTCTTTAATTGTTAATACTATTTTATTTTAGATATAGGGTAACATTGTAAGGATATTCATGCAAGTAAATGAAAATTAAGACGTCCAACTAATATATATATGATTGAATTATCAAAAGTAAAAACGGTTAATAAGACCGTCAAAAACGAATTTAGGTGAAATTTATTCTATATATTTAGTAAACTATTAAGGCATAGTAACAATTCGAAAGAAACTGAATGCATGTCCACCCAGGGGTGTGCATGGGTCGGGTTGGGTCGGGTTTAGGTTAAACCTAGACCCAAACTCAAACTTTGGGTTTAAGAATTTTTAAACCTATTTGGGTTTGGGTTTTTCGGGTTTGGGTTTTCGGGTTTCGGTTTGGGTTCGGGTTGGGTTTGGGTTTTCAATTTAAGCAAAAAAACATATATATATTAATGAAAATAGCTCAAATAAGTGTATCAATTCAAACGATTCAACAGATCAAAAACAATTTATAAACAATCAAAACCAAGAAAATATATGTTTCTAGTGCATAACAAAAACAAGTCTTGAAACTAGTTTGAAATGATAAAAGAAGAAAAAAAAAAGTGGATCATTCAATCTTCATCTTCATACATTCTTTCATTTAAATATTCATCCTCATCTATACATATATATATATATACGAGAAGGATAATATGAAAACCCTAGAAACTCTATTATAACCGTTGATCTTGAGATTGGATGGTTGAGATCATTTCAGAAAATGTAACATATGTAACACATATGTAAATGCTACATATGTTACAATTATTTCGCTGAAAAACGGGCTTTTTTTAGGGGTTTTTTTTAAAAAAAAAAGTACTTGGCGCTTTTTCATTTTTTTTTTATAAAAAGTGACGAAAATGCATTTAAAAGTGAGCCTTTAAAAAAAACAAATTTTTTAAGTTAAGAGTTTTTGAGCGTTCTTTAGAGTTTCTAGGGTTTTCTCAACTCGAGAGGGTTTTCATAGTATATTTACACTATATATATATATATATATACAGATGTGAATGAGTAGTTAAATAATAAAACAAATTCATGATCAATTTGGACTTTTTTATTTTGACATCTTTCACATATACCTGAGCCGCTTCTCCAATTCTATCATATGGGACTTGCATCGGACGATCTCTTGTTGAATTTCCTGTCAGAATTTAATATTATTTAAGAAATTTGAAAGATTTATCATTTCCTAATTGACTAGCATCAGCAACCATAAATCTAAATAAAAATAATTGGGTAGAAAATTGTATACCTCAAGTTGTGAATCTCCACTCGATGGGCTGTTTCCGAAACACAATTAAACAAATTAGTAAAACTAGGGGCTTTTGTGCAATAAAAACAAATTAAATTATAAAACTGAAATACCCAAAAAAGAAAAAAAGAAAGGATTAATGAGAGTTGTCATTAATAGTGAATTATATAGAAGAGAAATAAACCTTGTATGGTTCTGAATCGGGTGATCTTGTGCTTCGCTTTTTAACTTTCCAAGAGCCCTTTCAAGGTACTAAAATAAAAAAATAGATTGACTTAGATTATTTGATTTGCATCAATAAATGATTTTCTATACACACCAGAGTTACAATTAGCAATTGTTTCTCCATTGCAAATGAAACTGCGTTCCAAGGTAGTATGATAAATATAAGGTGGTGAATAAAATATATACCTCTTGGTTCTGCAACCTTCGGAAAGTTTTGGATGCATCAAGACAGATCAGAAATACATAAATAAAAATAAATGCATTAAATGTAACAAAGAATAATGTAATTACATAAACTGAAGGAAAAGATAAATAACACTAATTAATACCTTCCCCTTTCATGCTCCGGAAGATTTAAGTATCGTGACAAAATTTCTTCAATACTGTCATACACCCAAAAAGAAAATTAAGGAAAGTAATCAGTAGGTATTGTGAACAAAAAATGATAAAAATGAATCAATTGCAGAAAATAGAGTTAATTAATGGCGGTGACGAATCTATTTATTTATTTATTTACCTTCTACTTCCAGAGAAAATGCTAGCTCTTCCAGAAGGGGAAAACATAATAAGAGCAACATCTACATCACATAGAACAGAAAGTTCATAAGCTTTTTTAATGATCCCATTTCTTCGTTTTGAGAACGTAACCTGTCGATTTGTTGTGTTTTCTATCTTTTTGATCTGCAATTTCACTCTCCCCATTACTTAATCACGAATGAGAAATTAATTTGTGATAATTTGTGTAGTTCATAACAAAAAGAAGAACATAAGAGGTGAAGATATGAGGAGAAATATGATGAATGTGAAGAGATATATTAAATGAATTTTGTCACTACTAGGCGAGGTGACATATGAGAGAGAGAACTTTGGCGGTGCCGTTAGTGTCACTTAGCGAAAATAAAGGCTAAAGTATTTCAACCATAGTAATTAGCAAGAGTGAGAAAACAAGATATTTATGCATGTATGCACAAAATACTTTGTAACCTTTGACCGGTTTTCAAAAGTCAAGGTTTGCAGGCTTGTGTTCCGTAAATTCATGGACCTTGAATCCTATCAACGCGTTGAAAATGGATACGAGTAGGAATCGCAAAAGAAACCGAGCGTCATGAGAGAACCCGTAACATTCAGATATGAGATTAGTTTTGAAAATTTTGGGACTATGAGATTAGGTGATACCCGTACAACCACCTGAGCCAAATTACATCAATGATACAAGATATAATGTATAATAATAAATAGTATGTTGTTAGAAATTCAAGACAATAAAAATAATAAATTTGCTAGAAGTGGCATTAAATATTTTTCGTTTTTATTTGATTTTGAGGTAATTATAAATAGATGTTATAATTAATGAGCATCTCAAGTCACAACCCGTGATTTATACCAACATATGATAATAAACATTTATACTCGAGAGCCCGAAGGTTATGGGACATGGTTTTCTAATTAACCTCAACTCGATTTGGTGTTGGTGAACATGACGTTTGATGATGAGGTCCAAGCCCCTTTGTTAGTTCCTCAATGTCTGAGAGTTGGAATGAAACAGTGACTGTAGTTCATTAGGAATTAGCAAGTTCAAAATTGAGGAGATTTGAGATCTTATCCTAGGAGACGATGTACGACACTGAGGTTCAGGGTAATCTTCAAGTTTATTGTTAAAAGCAGAGGGCAAGGTAAAAAAAAGAAGCGGGAAGTCGACAAGCCATGAGGAGGAGTCAGTATAAGGCTCAAAAGGATGTAGCACGCTGGAAATGTAAAAAAGTAAGACACTTTAAGAATTAGTGTTCGAATCCCAAAAAAGAAGTTAAAACCATAGTAAACCACCCAAAAGTTGATGCTTTAATTCTTAGTATTGAGAGAAGTGTGGATTCCCGAGTTATGGATTCTGGTGAATCAATTCATGCCATTCACTGCATGGAATCGACGAAGAATCTAAAAGTTGGTGATTTTAAAAGGTAAGATTGGCGAACAATTATTTTCCTAATGTTACAGACTTACAGGCATGAATGACACTCATTCGGAGACTTCCACCGGTTCATGAACTTTAAAGAATGTCAGGGTAATTCCAAGATTCAAAAGAAGGTTAATTTCCGTCTGGCGGTTGGATAACAAGGGTATGACATTAAGTCAAGTCAAGAATGGGCGGAAGTGGAAGGTTGTTTAAGAGAATCTTGTCATAGCTCAAGGAAAGAAAAAAGGTTCATCATACTTGGTATGGGAAGATTCTTCCACATGAAGAAAAACAAAGTTCGGTTCACATAGTCTAGCGGGCAAAAGAAGGTTTGTTTTTGAAAGAGATAAGCCCAGAGTTGCACAGGTTAAATCAGGTTGAACATGCATGGAAACTGGAAAGGTTCAGAAAAAACCAACCACATGCATTTGTAGCAGTGGGAGCACGGGTCATGCTTCAGCTACAACTTCTAGACAACAATGCGTTAGGAGAACTACGTTCAGTTAGTGACGAGCTTGTCGGAGCACAATTAAAGAAGGTGACAATGGAATGGATCAAGTAGCAAGAACGAAGATCAATATTAAGGGGCGAATGTTAGGCAATCTCGATGGGTGAAGTCGATAATCGTTGGGTCAAGTCCGATCCAGTCATATCTAACCGGTCATGGCTGAACGGTTTATAGCAGCAGTTTATGTTCAGTTTAATTATGTTGTTTGAGTGTTAGTAAGGCAAAAATATGGGAAAAGTATAAGGAGAATAGTGGGTGAATAATGTTCACATATGCATGTTTGTTATTTAAGAGTATTTTAATTTTTTGTATGTATGAGAAAGAGTGTGTCAGTTTACTGAGTAGAAAGTTTCAATTCTTATGGGAGTATTGTTTGTGTTTCTTTGTGTTAGTTGGTCATTCCATGACATTTTTTAAGCTTCCAACAATTTAAAGGTGTTGGTGGGAATCTGACCTGTTGAAATCTCGCCAAAATCTCATGAATGTGGAGAAACAGTGAAGAATGTACACAAAGCTCATGAATGTGGTTGATGACAGATTCCGACTCCTAAAACATACAGACAAAAAAATTAGCACATTAAACATCTGATGAAAACAAAACACCGAAAGAGACTCCAATACCTCAAGAGCATGCCATTTGCTGAAGATCTTGTCATAAGTTTACGGATATATACATTTTTCAATCTTACCTGTTTTAAAGCATGTGCTACATCAAATTCACTTTTCACTAATTGTAGTTCTACCTGCAATTAAAGAAAAAGAATATATATAAATACATCAATGCCACTCAAACAAAATGTTTGGTTTATTTTATTCCAAATATTGCTATAGAAAAGACCCAAAAAAGGCAAATCAAACATATCACAGACTCAACTTCCATACAGTTTTTTAAAGTGTGGTGTTAAAGAAACTCTGAACCTTGCACAAAGCATATTAACATCATTATTATCTGATATTTCATGCCAGTAATCTAGGAACCCAAAATTAATCCAATTGAAAATCAAAAAAATAAAAAATGCTACCATTATAGTTAGAATGGTAAAGCATTAATAGTAGGCAAATATAAGTTGGAGGAAATAACTAATAACAAGATTCAAATTAGTAGAAGATTAATCACGAACACATTTGTAAAACGGAGAGTATCCTACTTACGCTCTCTGAGATATATCTAACCAAATGGGGTTCAACCAGTTTGGAGGGCCAATGCGAAATAAATATTCAGGGCCTCGAGGCGACTAAGTGGCTAAACCTTATAACATAATATGAAATTTTTGTTGTGATGAATCGTTCTCCTGTTTGTGATTCAACTTTAATTTTGCATGAAAAACTTGGAGCTTTAGACAATTTACATCTTGAACAGTTAAATTTTTTAAACAATTAATCTAAGTTAAAGTTGTATTTAGTTCATACAATCAAACAAAAACTAAATAACTAATAAACATAAATGTGAAGATGTGAATGAAATCAAATTACACAAGTTGAATAGCCAAACATAAGTTCTATCCTAATTTCTATTTGGCTATCTGAGCAATCAAAGAGAAATCAATAAGTGTTGGAGTAATGGACAAGCAAAAATTTATATCATATTCAAACAAAACAGCAAACAACAGAATCAAAAACAAATTCGTATCATATTCATTGATGTGAAATTCATACCGACTGAGACTGGATATAAAATGCCAACAGAAACTGAATATCGATGAATCGACTTTGTCAAAATCACCATGTTTATCTCTCCGCCTATAACTGAAATGCTCGTCTATCATTGTTTCCATCGATAAATTCACCCGATTTCGTGTTGGTTGGTGGTTCACCGTCGTGACCATTACTTGATTATGGTTGCCGCTCTTTTCATAAGTTCAAAAAACCAGAATTCACCTTCATGTGACTATCCATGAGTTGAGAAAATAGATTATCGATGGCTATGTTCATAAGTTCGGAATTAACGATTCACTAATCGTAGAGTTTCAGTTCAGAAAGTGGATGATCGATGAGCCGGAGGGGAAATTGAAGATGATTTGGGGATTTCTGTTACGCTGCAAACAACTTACCACGGAGACGAATAAAAAATTGGGCCTAAATCTACACCACATAAAAAAGAAACTGGCCCAAAAACAGAGTTGATTCTTGTAAAACAAAAAAATGGGGGCCGACTTGTTCCGGTTACAACGGAGCCACTGGCCCTGCATCTCATCATGATCATGCTAAACCCTAACGGCTGATTTTTGGGAACCAAATGTCGCCTGTGATGGACCCAAGGGTGGAGCTTAGTGAGGGCCTGAGGTGGCCCCGGCCCCTGTCGCTTTTTTGATATGTTGTGTAGAATTCGGAATTTTGGTCTTAATTTTTTTTTTCGTATATAGCTCGACCTCCCTTTATTTTCTCCAAAAAAATCCCGGCCCTCTAAACATTTTCATTCAAGCTCCGCCACTGGATGGACCTAGAACTGGTTTAATCTATACGGACCCAAATTTGAAATGTGAATCAATTACCTATTTACGGACCCAATTTTGAAATGTGAACATCTAATGATCAAATTAGATGTTGATAATTGAAGGGGCTGAAATGAAAACAGACATGCAACACATAAGAACATGTGCTTTTACACAGGAAAAAGTGATTCGCGTGGCAACGAAGGGGTGATACGCCAATGTTCACATTTTCTTTTGAAGCCTTTTAAATTGGGCATTGGTTTGGTGTCGCATTTGCTTTTATGTGTTATTTTTAGTGGGTTACAAAATTTTCAAACAATAACAATCCGTTTGGTTTACGGTTTATAACAAAAAGTGAGATTATAATTTCGAACCAGACCATTTTATCAAAAACCGACTATATGAATCCGCAAATACCCCTAAAGTATGCATTAAAAGTCTGGTAATCCAATCTGCGAAACCTAGCGAAACCAAACCTTTAACATGGTTTAATTTAATTCGGCAGGAGTTTAGTTAAACACGGTAACATTTAATATAATTTACGGTTTAGCTTAAAAATTACAAAAAAACTGACCACGACTCCCTTTTCATCCTAAAATTTTTGTCATTGTTAACGGATAATAAAAAAATTCTGCACATAAATCTGGAAATGAAACAGAGCAGAGGGTTTAGGAGAAGGGGTTTTAACTTCCGATGCCCCTCGCAACAGCAACAGCAGCAGCAGATATGCCTGTTTCCTTCATCTTTCCGGCTCCAACAAATTGCTTAATCTGCCCTAATCATCACTATCGTAATCTTACCCAACGTTTCTCATTAACCTCTCCACTTCATTCGTACAACATACGCGTCGTTGATTATCGTTCACCATGCCGCCCGCTGTGTTTTTCTTCCACATCCAGCGATGGTTACGGAGACGAAAAACAAAAACAAGCTGCAGCAATTGAGGCTGTATGTGATATTCTACGAGAAAACGGTGTTTCTGATGAGGAATCGATGGAAATCGCCGTGAAATCACCCAAGTATGTGGACATGTTGATGGATAGCGTCCGTGATTTAGATGAACTCTTCCAATCGACCGAATTTTCATCTATTTCTGGTTATAAGCAAAAAGTATTTGAGATGGGAAGACAGAAAGGGGACAAGGGTTTGGTTCCTGTATTGGAGAGCATGGTTGGTCTTCCTCTGCCTTCTGCTATGCATATTGCTCGTTATCTCTCTGCTAACACCCCTGCTAATCTCCTTTTAAAGGTATAATTATTTTTTCATTGCTTATTTATCAAAATAAATGGAATTGAATTGAGTATTAGCTGCTAAAATAACCTTTCAGTTAAATCATACAGCATTCTTCAATGGAAATTTATGATTAAGTTGCCATCTTTACTGAAAAATTCTGTTCAAATGTTAGGAGTACCACAAATCCAACACTAGACAAGTTTACTTATAAAATTTATTTCTCTATTAAAAAGGCTGTTTCAAATTTAGGACCTTTTGTAAGCAGTAGCAATTACTTTATTGTTATAATGTTCTACCTCTAATGTCAATCAACTATAGTTATGGTTAACCACATATTTACTTAAATAGTGTAAAGTTATTTAACGTATGTTATTTGCTTATAGGTCAAGTATGTGAAGGAAGTTTTATTTTCTGATGTGGATGGAAAAGTGCCAATTGCAAGGAGTGCTCGCAGAATGATGATGCATTTATCAGTATCCGTTGATGATGATTTGCAGCACACATTATCATTTCTCGAAAAGGTTACGCTTCTATGTTTTAGTTGTAAAATATTGATATTCACGTGTTTTTGATTTGTTAAATCAATTATTCAATTGTTCATGTAGATTCAAGCGAGGCGTGGAGGTCTAGACTTGTTGGGCTCTGGAGATGGGTCTTTCAGATACCTAATAGAATCATTTCCTCGGCTTTTGTTGTCAGTAGAATCCAATATAAAACCGGTGGTATATTTTCTTGAATATATTGGAGTCTCTAAGGGTTGCATAAGAAATGTTCTTTTGTTGTATCCTCCAATACTTTTCTATGACATTGAGAAAGATATTAAACCAAGAATGCAAGTTTTTACAAAGGTATGTGATGTTGTAGTAATAATAAGTATATAACATTATAACCTTCATTTCTGCTTACTCATCCTCATATCATGTGAATGCGGTGCCTTATACATACTTGTTTTAAGATTCACAAGACTGTTTAAACTTTGTTGTTACAATGTAATCTTTTTTCAATATTTTGATGTTGCTGATAAACTCACTTATTAATAGTTTAATACCAATATTTAGGTGTATGGAGAGGATACTGAGTTTGGTAAGATGTTGTTGAAGTATCCTTGGATTCTTTCTACAAGCATTCAAAAAAATTATGAGGAAATACTTGCGTTCTTATATGCAAATAAGGTATGTAATCTCATATTTCATTACATGGTGAGCTAGAAGCACTATTGTGCACTATATTATAATTTTTTAATAAAGTTATATCTTTATATTATATCTGGCTTCTCTGTGGTGTTATTAGCATAGGTGTAACTTTCATGTATGAATATACGTAAATACATCCATATTTTTCATATGTAACTTTCTTTGTGACATAATATGTATCTTACTTTTTTAAACTTTCGATACATAACTTTATTTACTGCTTTTGCTAATTTTATCACTACTTACCATCATCAGTTTAGTATTATCATCAATACTTTGTTTTTCTTATATACACGTTATGCTATTTGTATGTTTATACTTAAGTAAACTGTAGTTTTTGTCCCTGAGGTTTGCAAGTCGTAACCGTCAGTCCACCCTTAACAGAAACCGTCACCAATGTTTCATGTTTTAACAAAAACTGTCCCTTCTTCTGACTTCCGTCCATTTTTCTGTAAATTCCCTCCACATGCCTCTCAGGTGAGGGGTATTTTCGTCAGTTTTCATGTTTAACTCATCAAAGAAAATTGATTCTAGGTTTGTCTATTGTTTCTTGCAAATTTGTTTTTTCTAAACATGTATATTGGTCTTCTTTTTCATGGATAGTCTGTTTTCCTTGTTCCTAACATTTTTTTTTTTTTTTTGGTTTTTTTACATCAGAGACGATACTAGTGTTTCATATGATTCCATTATGTAATGCTTTTTGTTTCTATATTTCCAATCATTTTACTTAATTAATTGTGATAACATTTCATGACAGGTGGCAGAAGTTAGCATTCGACGCGCAATCAAAGGCTGGCCACTTCTTTTAGGTTGTTCAGTTGCAAAACTGAAGCTGATGATTAATGAATTGCATGCAATAGGTGTTACAGAAAAAATGCTAAATAAAATTATTGCCAATAGTCCTCAACTACTAATGCATAAACCACAAGAATTTTTCCAGGTTAGTTGACTTTTTGCTTAATTCTTCAAATGTCAATTTGAAACCTTATCAACATCTGAGTTATATCCACCGTGACGTATAATTTGAAATAACATTACACAGTTTAAGTTAGGTGACAAATTTTTTTTAAATTTTAATGTCATTTTCTTTGAACTTTTTATTTCATCATGCACCGACCTTCAAGACAGTTGATACTTACTTTTGACCGATTCATCCAACAGGTGATTTCATTTTTAAAAAGTTTGGGACTCGAAGAAGAAAGCGTAGGAAAAGTTATTGCGCGATGTCCTGAAATATTCATGACAAACATTGATAACACTCTTAAAAAGAAGATTGAATTCCTTTATGAACTTGGTGTTTCTCAAAAGCATCTTCCGCGTGTAATAAAAAAATACCCCGAATTTTTTGTTTGCGACGTCAATAATTCTTTACTTCCAAGGTAACCAAATTTCATAATTACTTTTTAATGGAATAATAATGTGCACAAGTTTTTTTTTTATTTTTGGATTAAAATTGATAAATTGAGGTTGCAGAATGACATACTTGATGAAAATTGGGCTATCAAAGAGGGAAATTGCATTTATGGTGGGAAGATTTTCTCCATTGTTAGGTTACAGTATTGAAGAGGTTTTGAAGCCAAAATATGAGTTCTTAGTAAACACAATGCAAAAGTCATTAAATGAGGTAGTTGAGTATCCAAGATATTTTAGTTACTCATTGGAGAAGAAGATAAAACCAAGATATTGGGTGATTAAGGGTAAAAACTGCGATTGTAGCTTAAAAGACATGTTGGGAAAAAATGATGAAGAATTTGCGATTGATTACATGAATGAGAGCTTTAGTTAATGGTTTTGGAAAAAGAAAGAGACACTAAACCAACTAACTATGGTTAAGTGGTGTGTCTCATAACTAAAAGATTCGGGGTTCAAATCCTGCAAAGATCAGGTGTTTAGAAGGAAAAAAGTAAATTAAAACCAACTACCTAAAGTTTAACCAAGTGGTGGCACAAGTTCTTTCATCTTCATATGCACCGTTGGAATTGGAATGACAATGATTAGTGATTGGTGACGGGTTTGCTTGCTATCTTTTTAAGATTTAAACCACCAGAAGCGGTCGAATGTAACTAAAAGTGGGACATTTTTTACAAACTGGCTGACATATGTTCCTGATATGCATATGGTTATTTGAGGTTTCTAGTAATTGATTTTGTATTTAGTTAAAACTCTGGTGTAAAGATTTTAAGTTGTGAAACAAATGTATATATGTATCTTTAGATACAACTATGAAATGTTTTTGAATCTGTACTTTTTTTTTGTGGTGGTTGGTGTTTTGGATCATGATGCTACTACTTGGTTTAATAAAAGTGTAAGCAAGTTGAGCCAACATAACTACATAAGGTGTGTGCGCTTGCTGTTCACACTACATAAAGCACATGAAATGCGTGTTTTTGTGCAGAAATTTAGCATGAGATACAAGTCTGAAGTACCCTTATTAAACAGGGTCTAGATTAGGGCTTAATGATGTTTTACATGCAAGTTAATTAGATACTAAACCCTATATTGAGCTTCTTTGTGTTTAGATGCCAAATTGCTTGTAGTCCAATATATACAAATGTGCATATAGTGATGCCTTTTGTTCTCTAACGAGATATTTAAATAATTTATATGATAAGGTTGAATGCTTGAGTCACGTAATAAACAATCATATAATATTATTAGTAGATAAGGTAAGATTGTTGTTCCAAAAAATTGTGTTTAAATTTTAGATAAATGATGCTAGAAACATATCCTAAAAATTAATGTTGTAGATTGCGTCTCACTTACAAAAATCACGGTGCAATTTTATGTGTTATCCCTCTGTTTTAGAACTGTACTTTCGCAATTTTAAAAACTGAACTTTCAACTCAACCGGTTCAGTGATCAGTTGACCACCAAATTGTAAAGTGAGTCTAAAGATTAATAAACATAAGACATGGTAACTCTAAATAAAATGATATGCATAATACATAAGACATGGTAACTCTAAACAACAAAAATCATTCGACTAATACCAATTATAAACCCAAATCATGTACAAATACATCATTGAGAAGAATTCGTCGACGAACGAACAGAATTCCATATATGCGCAACCGAAGAAGCAACATGAGGCCATGCGTGAACCACGGCTCCAGAAACGACACCAATGGCTAGGGTTTGCAGGTAACCTGGCTTGGAGTCCAGCTTGTATTCGAGCCGCTTGAGTACGTTGCTATCGTTGCTGCCGGTGGTGGTTTTCTTGTTGGTTACGACTCTGAGCAGAAGATTCTGGAGATCATCGATGACTTTAAGAGAAGCTTCATGCGGTTGCATCCCTTTGGACTCGTAATGGGCAACCATCTCCTTTGGACTCGGTAGTTTTTTTCGAGCCTTTTCACCTTTCATCATATTTGGTTGTAATCCAATCGATGGAGCTGCTGCAGATGAAGAAGAAGAAGAAGAACCACCGTTTGATTCTCTGGTTTCTTTCATCCTAATCCTAATTCTGAAAACTAGACTTTGGAAGAAGATAACATAACTGAGGTTTTGTCATAAACCCTACTGGGCCACTGCACGTTGGGCTTCGTTTAAATAAATAATGTTTCTTTACTTCCTTACGCGCACACTCTTGGGCCGATGGATCTTAGTAAATATTTATTGTTGCATTTACTTTTTTTTTTTTTAACATCATTTATTGTTGCATTTACTAATCTACTCTTCTAGCTCATCTTACTATCTTAGTTACCATACGTGTCCAGGGGTATTTTTAAGACCCGGTTTTGGGTACAGGTAGACCTGGTTTTGGATTCGGTTATGATTTATTTAAGAAACTGAAATTGACTATACCTAATAGTTCAGGTAGAATCAATTACTTTTCCATGTAAGTTAGTCGGTTCCATAACTTACTGGTCCAGGTAGAATCGGTTTCTTTTCTATGTAAGTTAGCAGGTTTATTAAATTTGTTTTTGCCATCTATTAGAGGACACGGTGTCATCACGGACTTCCCCACTCTTCCTCGATGCCACGTCAGCGCCACATCAGCTTTTCTCACCTTTCCCAAATTTTCCCCACTTTTCCCCATTTCACTGGCAATCGTCCCACTTGTTCCCACTTTTCTCACTTTTCCACCTATCACT
This sequence comes from Stevia rebaudiana, assembly GCA_009936405.2. Taxonomy (NCBI): domain Eukaryota; kingdom Viridiplantae; phylum Streptophyta; class Magnoliopsida; order Asterales; family Asteraceae; genus Stevia; species Stevia rebaudiana. Next base: position 14,059 of record WOUH02022366.1, read on the forward strand.
AGTGACTCCGGCGACACCCAGCCACCAACGACCACCTTCAGCCACCTCAAAATCACAACTGAAAACCATAGAGATTGAGAATCTTCACCCGAAAACCCTAAATCCAGACTTCAATCCAGAATCATTCGGGTTTATCCTCCCTCAGGGAAGAAACCCTTGCGCCGTTCAAGAGGCCCCGTAGCCATCAACCAGTCACCACCACAGCAGTGACCTTCGGCCGCCGCAAACCCTATGACCGTCGCCGCCTTCTTGCTGCCCAGACTTCTCCATCGGCCCTGGAACTCGACCGAACAGCAAGAATCTTCACACACATGATTCGGTGAACGTCGGATTTGATTCCCTGAAAATGAGAGCCCCGAATTCGGGGGGACGGTGTTCCCGATCGGGGCCGAGCTCCCCCGAAGCTTCTCCCGAATGACACCTTGTGCCCTTACGGAGTAAAAGATTATCATTCTTTTAAGAAAGTATATAAAGAAGATGAAATAATGACTCAAATCTATATGGAAACTAGCAAGTATTTAAAATTATTAATCTGAAATAATTAAAAGAATGAGGCCCAACAATGTCACGTTCTCATGTAACATGTGAGTTGTGCCTACTGACTAGGAGCTGCCACTTCCACCCGGAGGCAGCCTGGATCTTTTATTTTCCTTAGTCAATTTTTTGTATCCGGTGTTTACAATATATTATATATAGCATTATTTTGCACAAATAATAAAAATAATTGCATTTATCTTGCATGTTGGATAAAATTCTGTTAGTTACTATGCATAAACTTTTTAAAATGTTACGTATATTCGTAAATAATATATACATATACATAGCACATGAGGGTGTGTATTATGTGAATCTGTTTTTTATTGTGTGAACCAATTAACTAAATCTGGACCACATGTGTTATTTAATTATTAACACGTGTATAACTGATATTAAACCTGAATATTTTAATAACACATGTGTACAATAAACATAATATATATAATGCATAGTCATATTCGGGATTTTTCCGAATAACCCTTGCTTAGGTCGGCTTCTAGAAATCCCAACTCAAACCCGTCGGCTTCTATTTGGGTTTAGTTATTTTGGTTTGAATTTTTCACTTTTTTTGAGTCCCGGTCGGTTTTTGGTTTACCGTACGCCTCTAAAATAAACGAGTGGATATGACCGATTCAATCGATGTGGTAGTAGATACTAAACGAAATGAAAACCTCATCATTTTTTCAACAGTTAATCTATCTTACTTAGGGGTTGTTTGTTTACCTCTTAACAAGCTTTTAATGGTTCAAACCTCTTGCTGGTTCAACAGTTAATGGTTCAGACTTTTTGTTTCGCGAGCAAATGTCTGAATGATTAAGACATTTGCCTCTGAATGGTTAAGCATTATAATGAGTCTGAATGGTTAAGACCTGTTAACTGAATTGATCAAACATTTTTCTCTGAATAGTTAAGCATTATAATGTCTCTTAATGGTTCAGACCTCTTACTGATTCAGCACTTAATGATTCAGACCTCTTATTGGTTCAACACTTACTCATTCAGAAGTTGTCAAACAGCCCTTTAAACTCTTAAATTGCACCAAACATTCTGATTTTTAGAAGGCTCCTCCTAATGAAATTCAAAAGGATCCAAAAAGACCATGTCTTTATCCATAGTCTCCCAAGTACCCGGATCAATAGAAAGTGTCATTATCTGGATTTAAACTCTGGACCTTATATCTGACAGATATTGCCTTTACTAAGTGAACTAATCCAACTTAGCAAATAAAAACCTCATTTGAAACGTACCTTAAGCCCTATCTATCAATAACTGCCCAAATAAAAATAATAAATAAAAAAATGAGAATTTTTTACGGAAATTACTAAAGATACCCCATGTCTTGAGAGGAATATTAAGTTATAGTGAGGGCCTACCAAATTTAGCAGCGCCCACTTTTTAACTCTGCCATATTTCTTATAAAGAATCACCACTATCACGTTCTCTCTGTATATATATATCTATATAAAGGTCGAATTCAGTTGTTTTTTACAACTACATGAAGTCTTGATCTCCTCCACCAAAACAATGGAGAAGAAACCTTCATGTTCTTTAATGAAAAGAGCTGCGATCTGGTGCATTGTTTTCTATTTAGCGATGGTTACATCCTATTGTTCCGCTGATTCAAAATCATCGTTTGATGATAATTTCAGCATCATGTGGTCTGAAAATCATTTCAAAACATCAGAAGATGGTCAGATCTGGTATCTTTCCCTGGATAATGACACAGGTAATCATCATCCCCACCGTTGTAATTATATATTATATATACATATAGCAAAATTCTGAAATTACAAACTACAAAAGTCACAATTGACGACTTATGAAACTAAGAAGCATTTGAAAATGTGTTTGATGATCAAAACAGGTTGTGGGTTTCAGACAAAACAAAGATACCGATTCGGGTGGTTTAGTATGAAGCTAAAGTTGGTCGGAGGTGATTCTGCCGGAGTTGTCACTGCTTACTATGTAATTCAACTTCTCTTTCGGAATGTTTGACTTTTTAAAGTCAAAATTAGCCATTGGTATTCAATTAAAACACAGAATTTTCTAAAATCAGAGGTTGATTTGTTTTTTATATCGTGTAATATGTAGATGTGTACGGAGGATGGTGCAGGACCAACAAGAGATGAGCTTGATTTTGAGTTTCTTGGAAACCGGACCGGTGAACCGTATTTGATCCAGACCAATGTCTACAAAAATGGGACCGGAAACCGGGAGATGAGACATAAGCTTTGGTTTGATCCTACTCTTGATTACCATACTTATTCAATATTATGGAATTCTCATCAGATCGTGTAAGTTGCTAATCGTTTGGGTCGGTGGATATTTAAATAATTTGTTAAAAGAGGTGTTAAACGGGTTAAGATGATTAAATCTTTGACACGAATCGGGTAGATCCATTTAGATTTAAAAAGTCATTTTAATTCAAATTGGATATCATCTTTTGTTGTCGGTCTTCGGCACCAAAATAGATGAACTTAGGGGCTGTTTGTCAATTTTTGAATAGATAAGTGCTAAACCAGTAAGAGGTCTGAATCATAAGTGCTTAATCAGTAGGAGGTATGAACTATTAAGAGCCAATATAATGTTTAACATCAAGAGGCAAATGTATGACAAATTCAGAAAAGAGATCTTAACCATTCAATATAATGCTTAACCATTCAGATGCAAATGTTTTAATCATTCAGACACATGCTAGTGAAACAAACAGTTTGAACCATTAAGTGTTGAACAGTAAGAGGTATGAACTATTAAGAGCCTGTTAAAAGCTAAATAAACAACCCTTAGCTAGTATTTGCACCACAATCGATATACTTGTGGTTAGCTAATAATGACAATAGATAAACTAAGAGCTGACTAATAATCAGTCGGTTTAACAAGTTAGATAGCTAAAAGTCAACGTTTATTTTAGTAACTGATTAGAATCTCAGTTTTGGTTATTTTCCTAAAAATATTACTCAAGTCAACTGATTAATAGTAAACGAATCAAATTCAAGCGATTGGGATTTGGGATCAGATTGTATTTTTTTATTACGGATCAAGTTTCAGAGTGAACGTTCTTCTATGCATGTGTTAATCTTTATATGTTACTAAAATACTAAATACGCATATAGTAACCAAATAATCAAAACAATAATGTCTAATCCTTTCTAAAGTAGTTTCTAACTATTTTCTTCTCAAATCAAAACAGATTCTTTGTCGATAAAGTCCCGGTGCGAGTATACAAAAACACCGATTACGAGAACAACTTCTTCCCGAATCAAAAACCGATGTACTTGTTCTCGAGCATTTGGAACGCTGACGATTGGGCAACACGAGGGGGTCTCGAGAAAACCGATTGGAAAAAAGCGCCATTTGTATCATCATATAAAGATTTTACCGTTGATGGGTGTCAATGGGAAGACCCATATCCTGAATGTGTTTCAACCACCACCCAAAATTGGTGGGACCAATATGAAGCATGGCATCTAACAAAAGATCAGAAACTTGATTTTGCTTGGGTTCAAAGAAACTTGGTGATATATGACTATTGTCAAGATACTAAAAGGTTTCCTACATTGCCTGAAGAATGCTCTTTAAGCCCTTGGGATTAAATGGTATTTCTTTGGAGTTTATAATGTAAGATTTGATTCAATTTTTGTTGTAATATTTATATATGGTTGTAAGTCTATTTTTGTTTAACAATACGAAGATTATGTTTTATAGAAAATTGGTTGTACATTTTTTTTTTCATATACGCAGCATGTTTGACACAATCGTCTAGTTAGGTCCTACGTATGATTATTGAAATGTCGACCGAGTTAAAACCAGTTTGTTCAAGGAAAAAACATATAAAAATAGGTTTGAGGGTTATATCGTAAGTACTTCAAATTCGTGCGTTATATCTAATTGTTTTGGGACTTACCATCTCGAATCTGTTACTATCACAGAACTAAGAGGTTTCAAACCTGATATTAGAGGTGCCCATAATCCCATATAGTAAAACCAATTCCGGTGTAAGTCAAAGAAAGTCAAAAGGGCTCTACCAAAAACCAACTTGGGTTAAGAACCGGTTTTGGGGTTTTTTGAGAGGGAAATGATTAGTTCGGTTCCGGTGATAACATTTTTTTACTATTTTTGTCAGGTTTGGTTTAGGTTAACTGGTTTCAAGCCTGGTTCAAGCATGAGAGTTCAGATACGGTCTAGAAAAAGGCAGTTCTCAAATTAAAACCGGTTTGTCTTTTGGTCGGGTTAGTATTAAACTGGTTCCAGTTTAGGCTGTTGGATTCGGTGATGGAACCAATAGTTTGCGCACATTTACCTGATATATATGCTAATATCATCAGGGTCAAGGTCAAGTTAAGTTGTAATCATAGGGAAAATCTACATACAAAAATGCTACAAAATCAACGATTAGAAATGAAGAACACCAATAAATTATGATTAACAAGCATAAGGTCACAACCATCAACGATTCTACAACGTTTATAAGTCTGGAAAACAAGCATTAAGATCAAGATAAATCAGAAACAATTAACAGAAAGCAAATACAATAGAAGACTTGATGATAACACAATCTTATAACACCCACTGTTTAAAAACCATGAATCTTGATACGATCTTTCTTCACAATTCCAGCCTGTTTTAGAAAAAGAATATAATGAATATTTTTTTTTTTTAAAGGAGAAAGATAGAGACAGTTTTTAAGTAGGATAGTGTAACAAATGTAAGTAATCATACTTGAACAAGAAAGGTGGACACGTTTTTCCTCTGATCGCCTTGAAGTTGGATAACCTGTATTACAAGCATGATTTAATTCATCAAGCCAATTCGGCTAATTAACCCCCCACAAAATATTATTTATAAGAGATGTGGTCTATTAGACATTAGTCTACTTGATACTCTATTTATATATTCAATTTGAGTACTTAAAGTTACGTTTTTTTTTTTTGAAATAAAAACAAATGGTTGATTTACATTTACTAAGCCATTTTCAGCTGTGAATATATGGATTTATCTTTATTCTTTTAAAATTCAAAGACACTTTGTTATACTTTCAACTATTTTATGTTTTATCTCTTTTATTTATCTATTATTCATATTTTTCCTGTTTTCTCATATCATACACAATATAAAAATGAACGAAAGCCACTGCTATGTGTCACGAGTCCATGAAATGACATATTCGACACCCATTTTCATATTAATGTAAAACACGTACCCCAAATTTTTTTATCTTTTATTTTTGAAAAATTACAGCTTTATCTTACGCAGGGTCTATTTCTTGTGTTAGTAAACCTAATACGAGTTTACCATTGTACGACTCATCGAAGGATACTACTAGTCATATATACATATGCATAATTATGAAAAATAACAAGATAATATACATTGTTATATATATAGCAAACAAAAAATTACGTTCATATAAACGTATAAAAATAATTTGTGTATATAATAATATAATTAAATAAAAAATAAGCAACCGAGCCCAAGATAAACTTAGCTTGAAAAATTACTCACAAACCAGCTCAAAGATTAGACACAGTTTGACTCATTTACACCCATAATTATTAAATAAAAAGTCATAAATAAAGATTTACTTACTTGACCAAGCTCTGGATCTTGAACAACAGTACCATTGCAACAAAATTCTTTTTTAAGATCTTTAAGTATCTTATTGTAGCTGAATTCTTTCTTCAACCCTTGAACAGTTGTCAAACTTTTTCTACCATTTCGTTGTTGTATACGTATATGAACGTATTCTTTGGACCCTGCACTTGAGTCCTCTGCATTTGCCTCAGCAAAAGGATCTATATACAAATATACCAAAATTATAAAAAGTTTAAAATTGTAGATATTATAAAAATCACTATATCATTTTTAAGAATTAATAAAAAGGAAGAAAAAACATACCAAAGGCACTTGGAATCTGGAGGTCGATTTCAGACATGAAATTTGAGTACTAGGGTTTGGGGCAACAAACAAACAAGTAATGTTCTTCTTATTTCCTTTAGAAATGTTCAAACTGAAATGAAAGTTATATTACAAGTTTACAACCAGCTTGTAGATACTAAAATCATATAAAATAGAACAATTTCCAAGGTGTAATATTGTCAAGAAAGAAGATGATTCTAGAGGTGTTCAAGAACCGTTGAAAAACAACATTTTTTACACACACTAACGAAATAAATATCCATCAGAAAACAGCTTTTTAAACTGCATAAATCCCCATAACAAGAATGAACATGAACCAAAGGTAAACCTAAACCCTAAACAGGATGTTTAATCAGCTAGATACTATTAACACCTCCAACAAAGCAATCCTTTCATCAATAATACATCTTTTTAATAATATCCACAAGATAAATAAATCTGTAACCCAATTCGAACAATTTATTTAATTACCAACAAAAGGAATACAGTTACAATTCTAGAGAAGACGACCGACGTCGGAAGAATATTATCTAACGAGCAACACTCAAAGATCACCGTGACTCAAAATTTAATTTGATCGAAGAAATTGCGTACTCTCGACTGTTTTATCAAATTAATACAGGATAGATGAGATCTATACATACGCGTAATCACGGATCAATTTCATCGTCAAATTGTTAAACCATACAATCTATTACAAAACAAATCGAAATAATTCCAATTGAACAAGAAAATAAAAAGGTTACCTGAATCGCAGAGTTGATCGAATCGAATTATTAAATTGAATCGAACAGTGAGATGGATGCAAGATTAGGGATTGGAAATGATGCTAGCGTTTTATATACGCCGAAGTTTTGTAGCGTACGGCCGCTTTGTACGCGAAGGGTATAAAGGTAAATTCAAAGTACAGTTGTTATCCACTTATTTTTGAACGGCAGTTGTTATCTAATTTGTTGCAAGATGAAAGTACCATACTTCGAACACTTTACGTTGAGTCATTAAAAGAGCATATATTTCATTTTGAGTGAATCATGTCCTTTTTTTTTATTTTTAGGCTTCTTTTGTCAACTCGTCGCTGAGTTCTTCAGTCACCTGAGACTTTCGATGTTTGTCCCGCATATCACTAGATCGATCGGTATCTTTACAAATTGAGAAAGCTTTCTCAATTAATTCATACTTAGCCGCGAGCAATCTACGTTTGTGATCTCGTTTTGCTTCTCCGACATCTTACTGACTTTCCCCCTCATCTTTTTGAAAAAAGCCGCTCCACGGTGGTAAAGTCTCATCTTGTGTGTTGGCCGAAGTGAAAATAGTGACATGGAACCCCCGAATATGTTCGAAGATCTCGAAATGATCTTCCAGTTCCGGGGAGAATTCGCAAAACTCCATTTCCATCAAGAATTGAATGGACTTTTCCCGTATTTCGACCGGAAAATCTAACAGAGACATTACTGCGGAGATTTTGACCAAAAAATGAGACATTCCATGACCTCGGAGAGTGCTTTGCCGTGCTAGGTCACTGACATGTCCTTTTTTTTCTTTATTTGACCCCAAGAATGGATTGGATCGAAACGACTTTCCTGTCGAAGCCCCTTGTGTCTGTATTAATTTCTGCCCGCACGGAATCTCCATAGCCAATTTTCCATTTTTTATTATGAAATCAGAAGGTGCTGCCTTTGGTACTACTCTTATTTTACACGATCCAGGAACTTCCATAACGTTGGCGTGATTCGGTTTGAGCAACGGATCCTGACGTGATACATCTTCGTAATGAAAATGGAGTGTAAACATTTTTATTTATTCTTTTATTTTTTCCCAGTATCGTGTCGATAGAATGAGCACTGTGAACTATCTGCTTTAAAAAATAGAATTGTAAAAAAAAATAAGAGCAATATATCTAGTGTAGAACAGATTTGTAGTAATGGGGATCACATTAGTAGGAATATAGGCCAGTCTCCAGCTTCTATCCTTTTATTTTCCGCTGGCATCTCGCATTCACGCCGTCGTTTGACTGCTGCTGTTAGAACACCACAATATTCGTCCTTTTGGGCTTAATGCTCTCAATGGTGAATTGATCATTCGATATCCTTCCTCTTATGAGAGGACGGAATGGAAGAAAAGTAATGAAACCTGCGATGGCTGCTGAATAACCTCCTTTTACTTTCTCAATCAAAATTTGACCTTTCTATTCGTTCGCCAAATCTTGTTCAGTTCCATCCAAGCTCGGTTTTGTGTGAATCTTCGTGGAAGAATAAGAAGCGGTTCACCAGCCACTACATCTGTGGATCCCACCAAATCATTCAACCTGGTGGCAGCTCGCTCTTTGATCAGTGATTCACCAGATCCATGAAGAATCTAAAAAAAAGATGCTTTTTGATCAGTGATTCGCTGGCCACTAGATCCAGGGATCCCACCTTATTCTCAAACCTGGTGGCTCGGTTGATTGGAACTCCTTTAGGCTCATCCTGCATACTCATTCTGGCGGTCCCAAGTCCTGCATCCACCAAGAATATTTCTTCCTTTAAGCGTAAAACTTCAGATTTTAAGGCCTTTCCACTGCATAAAAAAACTTGAATTAGATCTACGAAATGATCGACTCAAATAGATGGTCATCATAAGCTATTTATTTTCCTCC
>WOUH02022386.1:0-14384 GCA_009936405.2 Stevia rebaudiana
ATGCATGTCACATTTGGATCCTTTGATTCGGGTTAATCATAAAATGGTTTATGAACACTTAAAACAAGTTTTAAAACAACTAATTATCCGCTGCGTTTGTACATTTTAAATGGTTAAAATGACTTTGATAAACTTGTTAAAACCCAACAATTATTATTATTATTATTTTAAACTTCCAAAATATTAGGGTATTACAATTCATATAGAATAAAAAAATAATTCGAAGATGTTTGTTATAGAAATAAAAAATAAATAAATGTATATACTAGCAAAATGAAATAATCACTTTATAGATAATAGATTAATCATTAATGAGTTTATTTGGGCTAATTTCAAACTTTGTAATAGGGTTTATCATTTATGTTTTAATGGGTTCAAAGTCTAAGCTAAACCATATTCATGATAAATATATATATAAAATGTATTTGTAACTTGCTTTGCCCACCCTCCCTAAACAACCCTGAGAAGGAAAGAACTAAAGAATTTATGTATACTACATTATATATACACTACATATATACAACAAGATAGGGAGTATAATATATGAGGTTGGATCAGTTAAAAATACCATTTTGCCTAAAAACAATACGAACAAGCTTCGGTGCTTCATTTGCTTAATCAGTTGTTAGAATTCAAGGGAATTCAAATGTAAGTAAACTAAGAAAGAAAAGGGTAATGATGGAAACGCACTTGTTTAACTTTTAAAATTTTTCTCCATCTTTCTTTAAAAATTCATAACTTTTTCATACGATATTATTTTTTTATAAAAATTACACCATAAAACCAAACGTTTTTTTCTCTTTAGTTTGAGTATCATAGTGATATTATTTTTTTTAACTTAAAAAAATCTACTACAAAAGAATGTATATCTAGTTGTTTTGATAATACAGTACATGTATATCTAGTTGTTTTGATAATACAGTACATGTATATCTAGTTGTTTTGAGAATACAGTACATATACATTTAGTTGTTTTTAGAATACAGTACATGTATATCTATTGTTTTGAAAATACAATACATATATAGATCTAGTTGTTTTGAAAATACATTACATGTATCTCTTGTTTTTTTATAATACAGTAGGTGTAAATCTAGTGGTTTTGAAAATAGAGTACATGCATATATAGTTTTTTTTGTATTTGATTTTTTGTAGTAGATTCTTTTGTACTATATCACCGTACTGGATTTTTTTTAATTTAAAAAAAGTATATCACAATGGTACACAAATTAAAAAGGAAAAACGCTTGTTTTGTTTTAATGGTGCAATTTTTATAAAAAAAATAATGTCGTATAAAAAAGTTATGAATGTTTAAAGAAAATGAGAGAAAAGCTCAAAAAAATTAACAAATGGAGTTTTTACATGAATGTCTTTTCCCTTGTTTTTATCCTAAGCAAGTGGACGGCCAAAATTTATTCCTATTATTTTTAGGCAAGACTATTTGATCCTTCCTTTGTAATATACATACTACGTGAGTATATCATATTTGAAATGATATGATATACAGACATAATTAAACATGCCTACAAACTCATGTTTTCGTAGTACGATTATTTTGGTTATGAGTTATCAACATGTTCTAATTTCTACGTTTGACTAATGTAGCATTTCTCTCTTAAAAGAAATTCTTTAATATGTGTGGCTAAAATGATAATATCAACACGTAAAAAAACACAATATGATAATAACTACCTCAGCAATGCGTCATATTCATTATTAAAACAGAAATCCTAGAAATTAAGCTTCAATTATAAAATCTAATAAATTATTGGAAAAGGGCCCCAAAACAAGTATCCTCATTTAAGGCGAAGCATTTGAACTAAAAGAACATGTTATGCACTTTAGAAGCCGAACAAGTGGTGTTAGACTTCGTATCGATTTCGGCATAGCTTTTTCGGTTGCTCGTATACAATACATGAGTTTCGTTGGCTTTAAAAAAAGTGGTGTTTGACTATAATAGGGCTTTTCCTTTTGACATTTTTCTTGATGTAAATGGTATGTTATGCTTTAAAAAATGGTATGTTGTTACTTATTAGTCCCGACATCCGTTATCATTTCGGTGCATGTATGTTAACTTATGCTTTCCACTATTGTTCGCCACTGTTATAACCGCTACTAATTAATTTCACAATTATTATTATTATTCTTTCATTACTGAGCAGTTTTTTACTTACCCGTATTTTTTATGCAATATTGATTGTACGACGTCAACTATTCAAAAGAATCATAGGATATGAGAAAATGAGCTATAGATATTAGAGAGTTTAAATATTGATTATGATAAAACAATGTAATTAGGTCTTTTGTATCTTATCGTGACATTAATTTGTTAAATATATAATTATGTTTCTGTAACAGTGACATGTGAGCCCTAGTCATATTAAGATTACATTAAGATGTTACAAAAGTTGTATGTTTACCTAACACAAATGGTTACAAAGTGGTTAAAGCTACTTTACGTTTCTTGAAGTTAGCTTGAAACCTTTCTTTTCTTTCTTATTGTAACTGAACGATTTAGATCCACCTAAATGTTCTATAATATTATTGTGACATCAAATGGCTCCCGAAAGAAAAGTGATGGTGATTGATATAAGACATAGTCACACAACGGGTCGGACCGGTCCAACCGGGAATTGCAACATTAACAGGTCCGGTTCTACACTATAAACAGAATTGTAAACAGCCCGGCCGGTTGGTCTTCAACCCGGGTCGAACCGGAGAACCGGTTCCAAGGTTCAACCGAAGATAAGTGTTTTCGTTTGGTTACTGCTCGATTTTAAAGTGTGTCACCTTTTGATAGAGTGGCGATGTGGGATAAAGCCATAAAACATTAATTGAATTCTTAAAATGAAAAGGAGATTAGTAGCTGCTAACAGGATTCGAACCTGCATGATTGATATTGGGAAAATTGGACGGTATTTAACCACTAAAGCAAATTGATATTGTTGATTAGAATTTATAAATATTTTGATTTCAGAGCTGTCGTTAAGAATTAAAAACAAAAACCCATTATCTTTTTATTAATAGTTAAACCTCTCTAATACTAAATAATAAATATTCTTATTAAAAAAGTCTTAGCATTTAATAAATGTTCAAAATTAATCCCTTAAATAACCATTTTTTTTAGAACTTTTCTTATATATTCTACATATGATTTTAATCATGTATAAAATATAATATATGAGTCATCCGGTTTTCATATTCGGTCCAACCGATCCGACCGGTCTGACCAATGGACCGGTAATAAGACCGGTTCGCTCTCCGGTCTGGTTTTTAAAACATTGCTTGCGTGATGTCATCGTTAGTGATTAATGATATATCTATATTCCATACGTATTTATGTCGAAATGTGATGTCATCATAAAAGGGAATGAAGAAACTTTATGAAGAAGCCGTAAGGTTGTGAATGGGGTGGGGGGTATTATGGGGGTTACAACAAGACACAATAATGATTGTTCATAGTGCTTTCTAACTCTAATATTCTAATGCATGTTGTATAGTTTGTATGCAAGTAATTCTTGCACATGTACGTACGGTGTAATTGTAAGATGATATTATGACACTTGGTGCTTACGAGAAAACTAAGCAACAATATTACTTACCCACATGTACGTTATTTGGTGAAGCTTTCGCTCGATTTGGAATTTCTTTTTTATTTTATTTTGCTTCTCATGTAAGTGACATAAGTTGATGGTTTATAGTTCTATCTATTCAGGAAGCTAGGCTGCATTCGACTTGATGCATAAATTGAAAGTTGAAAATATGTGAACGAAGCCAAACGTACATACTAACAATTAATATTTCGTGCTTAATTAGTAGATAAACTATCTTATCAGTTTATATATATTGAGAAATACGCACAAAATCACAAATGGTCCTTTGAGGACCTATATGGTAACTTCTTATCGAATTGGACTATGCATTTTGGAATTGTACAAAAGCATAAAAAGATCGTTCTTTTCATGGACATGCATTAAATTGTATGAGATACACAAACATTACTAATTATTATTTAAATAATTACCTAGATTTTTCTTTGAATATGATTTTATGAATTTCATATTTAATAATTATTATGTCACACTCCGCTATAGGCAATCTTTTTACGTCCATGTCCAGTCAGCATATCAAATTAGTTTTTCATCCATTTATCTTAGATATATATTTGACTTCTAACACTAAGGTACTCATCTTTCTCATATGCAATCTTTTTTATTTTAACATCAACATTTTGTTTAATTATATTTAAATAAAACTTTTATTTAAGAAATTAAATAATTCAAGATTTAAATAGTTGAAGAATTAAGTAATTAAAGATCTAAAAAAATTATTGGCTCTTTCATGTAACGGCTATCTTTTTTTAATTATGTCGATGAAAAGACACTACATTGTTGAAGGAACCACGACACATAGGAAGAATATCGTAGTAGTACGAATTCATATTGCTTTCTAATTCTCTAGTTTAGTTTATTTAAGGCTTAATTATGTTTTAGTGTTGTGTTATTTGTGATTAATTATGTTTAAGTTACAAAAAGTGATTAAATCGTTTCCTTTAAAGCGTGAGGGAATTAAACAAAAAATTCATAAAATCGGTTCTTGAATTGGAGCTCACGAGAAAGAGGAGGGGCGCTGCCCTTGGCGATATAACGTGGAAAAACAAAGAAAAGGCCCAACACCATACGGTTGGTGTAAGGGCTCCAGTTCTGCGGCGTGAGCTAACAAGCTTAACTATTACCCAACCCTTGACCAAAAGACATGACCCAGCACGTGATGTAAACCATGACCTCCATGTTTTACCCATGACCCAACCCACGCCCCAAATCATGACCTGACCCATGAACTAATTCATGGCACGACCTATGACTTCACCTATGACCCGAACCATGATCCAAATCATGACCTGATTCGGGACCCAAATTATGATCTGATCCACGAACCAGATCATGAGTTGACCCATGGTTGAACCATGAACTAAACCATAACTCGACCCGAACCACAACCAGACCCGAACCACGACCCAATTGGCCTGATCGATCCGAATATTTTGACTCCACCCTAGTTTATTATTTCTTAAAATTTTGTCATATCTAGCAAACAAATGAAGTAATGTTTCCTTTCATAATCAATTCTAGCCAAACATGACAATAAACCGTTGTTGATTTTTTTTTTCGTTATTCATTATATCATTTCGTCCATTCTATTACATTCATAACAAATAGACGTAAGTGTTTTTATATTTCTCATGGTTATTGTTTTATAACTAGTAATCTATGAAACGTCATCCAATATATTACTATGAAACGTCATCCACATATATCTATATAGTTCTTTCAATATGTGTTTAAAATAAGTGAACTGCTTTGCATATATTATAATTATTTATTTTTTTAACCGAATGAATGACCAAACTATTTTCCTTGATAAATGTAAAACAAATATTCGCATTAAGCAAAATATATCAGATCTTCTATCTCCTCGTAGGTCCCCTTGTTAGTATGCTGATCCTTTCTTTTTCCTTAACTTGGAAATGTAATATCATCAAAATCGTCCAACGATAAGAAAACTTCGTCCAGAGAAGAAAGCTCTTTTTCATCATCGTTGTCATTGTCACAACTATGCTCGAATACTCTACAAAGAACCCAATTGCTAAAATCCTAAAAGATGGAAATTAAATTGTTAAAAACAATAAAAAATATTAAACTGATAGTTAAAATCCAATAAACTTTCTCTCTATGGAAGTCCTTCCATCTTTCGCTACTTCAATATAATTAAATAATTAATCCCTCTTTTTCTTATAAATTATTACAAACAATTACAATTCTCTAAAAAGAGAATCTAGCTAGCTTGATGACTTACTAATTTGGATTGGTTTTTTCTTTTCGATCTACCATTACTACTGGAAGATGAAGAATTATCGCCATTAGAGAGCTTAAATTCCTCCATTATCCAATTTGTTTCAACACCTTCATGAGCTTCACCAGCATGAAACACATAACATTTCTTGAATCCAATGATTCGTTTCCCATCAGTGGAACTTATAACTTGTTCATCACATCCCCATGATTTCCAATACCCGCTTGTTGTCATTCTATCAGCTTGTGTCCTCCTGCTGTAATAATACCACTTTTTTCCTTCCACCATAGCTTTACCTACAAGAAAAGCAAAGCAAAACCATGCATATACGCTTTCTAAAATGGAAAATCACCAAAATAACCCATTTGATCAAGTTTTTGCTAAAATAACTATGTTGACCAGTAGAATTGATGCTCGATGAGCTTTGACAAGGCAAAATTTTTGCCGGCTTCTGTTGTGGGCAAAAATAGTGTATGATGAGCTTCAGCCGGCACTACCCTAGCCGGCGCAACTCCCAGTAAAAATAGTGCCTTCAGGCAAAATTTTTGCTAGCTTTTGGTCCCGACAAAAATAGTATCCGATGAGCCTCATCTGGCACTATTCTAGCCGACGGCTCCCGGCAAAAATAGTGCCTTCCGACAAACATTTTGCCTGCTTCTGGTCCCGTCAAAAATACTGACGGATGAGATTCACCAGGCACTACCCTAGCCGGTGGCTCCCGGAAAATAGTGTCTGACGGCTTTTTTTTTACTGCGTGTCAGAATATAATTGGATGAAATTGAATAAGATAAGCAAAAATTGTTGGTCATTTTGGCAAAAAATTGATCAAATGGGTCATTTTGATGATTTTATACTTTATTACACTTTATAGTATACACACTACATTCTTTTTTATTAAACGATAGTTAATTGGCATATATAAAAAAATAATAAATAGTGAGAAATCTAAATTACCATCCAAGTCCCAAGGATCATAAGGATGGAGATCAAGATCAGGGATGATATGAGGATGGTACGGTAAAAGAGAAACCTTGCGTTGAAGGAAGTGAACGATGAGTTCTTCATCTGTAGGATCAAATCGGAAACCAGGTGGGAGATGATCATTGTTTTTGTCACCCATGTTTGCAACAAATTAACGTGGATATATAAGTCGATGGGATGTTCAAAATCAAGAAGAATATATATAGGATGAAGTTGAAGCTGTGTGTGATATGGGGCTCCGATCAATATGAAATTATATATATATGTAAAGATTTGTGTGTGTGTGTTTGTGTTAGAGAGAGAGAGAGAAAGACTTGAAACAGAAGTATTTTGTGATCGATCTCCACTACCATAAGTGTAAGAGAGAGAGAGAGATAGTTATGAGTTTTGATTTTGAAGGTACCGGTTTGCTTTAGTTTATTAGGTAGCTAGCTCCCTTCGCAGTGTTAGAACGGAACGTTTGGAGACAAGACACGCCACGGAATCTGTTAAATATATAACACATTTATATATATTAGATATAATAATTGCTAAAACGATGCAATCTAATTAGGGGTGCACATCAAAGAACATTTGTGATTTGTCCCATTCTAGCAAAGTATGTTATAATAATGTCACTACTCATTAGGAGAATGAGTGTTCAGTTTCATACTAATGTTGATCGATTTGGGACTGAAATTAGAGGGTATGTTTGTTAGTCGAGAAAAACTAGGTTGAACTTCTCACGCAACACACGAACCTAAATGGTTATTGTTTGTTGGTTTCTGGATGGTTTTAACAGAACCGGTAATAAAACCTATTTATAATGTTTTAAATTAACAAAATTTAACTAAGATTTAACAAAGTTTAACCAAAATTCAATTAATATTCACCAAAAAAATAATAGTAATTAACAAGCAACCAATGAGATAAACACATGTTGATTCTCCAAGCAAGCTTTTTCGTTCTTAACAACTTTGTCTGATTCTTCCTTAAGTACAGCATAACCGGCAACAAAATCATTGCCCCTAAGCCCAACAAGAGGGGACACACCAGTAAGGTCTAGACAAGCGTGTTTTCCCCCTGCCCACCCAAACACAAGAATATCAGCTGGCCATAGGTAGACCTCCCTTCAAAGGATCTGTCAGGAAATTAACGGGAGCCTCCTTCTTGGCTAAAATCCCCGACCGTTTGAGAATATCGCATAGAACATCTCGAATCAAATCATTTCTGTATTTAAAACCAGACAGCTCCTTGCAATGAACCGCATGCTCGCCAAAAGAATCCAAACAGCTTTTGCGACAAATCGGGTATGGCTCATCAACTGGAAAAAGAGGGATCATTAGCCGATACTTCAGGATTGCCCGGTACTCCAAAGCCGACATATGTTGCCCCAATCCTTGATGGGGATGACTGTTAGAAAATCTTGAGCATGTGGATCCTGTAGACATTCCAATACCGCTTTTTGGCGAGAGGATAGATAGAATTTCATTCCCAAACTCCGAACGATTCTACTAAATAGGGCACTCGCCAAGACATGCTGAGCTTTAGGAGGGGCGGTGTCCTTATTAGAGAAACCGCAAAGATCAAAATCGGGAAGGGACGTGTGCAAAAGATCCATTGCACACCCGTAATCGGAGTCTAACCCGGCCATCTACACCACAACCACAAAGAATATCCCACTTGCTTGGAGAATCAAAATGTGTTTATCCCATCTGCTTTTAATACATTTGATTTTCTTGCCCCAGAGGCCGTGGAGTTTTTGAAAAGGGTTCAAGCTGCATAATAATTGTTCGGCTCCTAAGAACCAAAACTTTGTTTTTAGTAGAATTAGGTTTGCTATTCAAAAAGGGGTGGCAGCACAACTTGTTGTCCGTTTGCCTGCTATTTTATTGTAATCGAATTGATAGTTGTTATATGAAAATATGAAATTGTAGCAACCAATTAGATTGAATTTTAAAGCTCTAAAGTAAAAGAGGATTATATATCATAACTAATTTACCAACGACAAGTATAGCGATTTATTAACCACAAATATAACAATTTAATAGAATTTTGTTACATGAAAATCAGAATATATAGCAATTTGCTTGTTCGCTGCTACTGCTTGATAAAATCTTTAGCCTACTTTGACCAATCAATGTCAGAATCAAATTTTAACTACATATTAAGACAAGCAATTAATGAAGCAAAAATAAAAGGTGAATCGATGATGGGGTTGAGAAAGATGAACCGTGGAATCAATAATATCGTATTCATAGAAATGCACCTTACAAAATCGGTGATGGCTCGATGTCTGAAGATCTAGATTAATAACAGAAGGGAAAGATGAACCGTTGCATCATTGTATTATGGCTAATTGTTTTTTTTTTTTTAACTATAATTAGGATGGGCCGCTTGACTTGTTTAATTAACATGGGTTTGGGTTTCTTTTAAAGTGATCCGCATATTGAGTTATAATTAGTATCGTGCTAAATTAACGGTTCTTCAAAATACCCGATAATAAAAAGAACCGGAACCGAAAATCCCCATATTCAAGAACCGAAACCGAACTGTAACTTGCGGATTTGTTTCGGTTCCACGCTAATAGTTCGGTTTCTCAGTTCCTAACGATTCGGAACAGCGAACTGCTCACCCCTAATTCCATCGAAATGTAATTGGATTTACTATTGTCAGTAGGGGATGTGATTCTCGAATGCCCTCCTCTAATCATTAGGACTCGTGGAAATATAATGTAGGCATGTTGGGAATGTGATCCTCATGTACCCTCGTCAAATTATTTTCATGTAATTAGAACCATTTGAGTAATTTTAAACAACTCATTAATATGTTATATAGCCCATAAATACACTGCTAAAAAGGTGATGTATAATTCGCTAGTACTTACCATTAGTGTCGTTTTCTTGATATAAAAAAAATAAGTGGGTAGGTGACACCTTCGGATACCCATTTTAGGTTGTTTTGGCTCCGGCGCAAGTTACCCGGGTTTCCCCCAAGCTGAGGGTGCCAATTCTAGCCGTTATTAAGGTTGTAATTATGTTAATTTTGATTTATTATACAAAATTTAGATGACAAAAATTATTGTTTTTATTGAGCTAAACTTGAAACAAATTTGGACTAAAATTTCAAAGGCTTCGAAAGTAGCTGATTCACTTATTGGGTGACGCTCATAAGAGAGAAAACGAGAACAAGAATAATCTATCAATTAGACTAGGTGCAGTGTGTAGCATTATGAGCGGGGCGTGAGCGCTAGCTACGTGACAGTCAGTCACGCTGGGGAACACCATGTCCCTGGGGCGTGAGAGGTTTGGGGGGTGATGGGTCGGGCATTGGGGCCAGTGAGTGTTTTTTAATCTATCAGCAATCAAAATATAACACCTCACCCTCTTACTTTTTACCTATCACTTTCACACTTACTCACCCATTACAACCATAACCCATCACTGCACACTCTCTTTACTGTGTGGCACCTACGTGTCACTAACACACTCTTACACTCACTCACCCACTACGTATATCTATATATTTGTATGTTTCCAAAGATATTCATGGAACGGTTATGTGGCTTGGTACGTGGTTAGCGGCCTAACTTAAGCAACACCCAAGGTTCTAATCTGGTTAGAGTAACAATTTTTCTTCCTTTTTTTTTGTTGCTTTCACACACATTTAGGGGTATAGAACGTATTTTTACACCACTAGTCTGTTTTTTTTATAACTATAGTCCGTCTTTTTTACCCAGCTTTGGTACGTGAACATATATTAAATTGGGTGCTCGAAGTTTTTTTATGTTCCTACCCTCACCGGATGACACGTGTCATATTCATGTGGCTTCCTACGCTTTGTAAGGTTTTTCCTCTTTGTCCGTTAACCATTCCCCGTGTAGTTTTAAAGTAGAATCATCATTGCACTCCAGTACTCCATGAAACCGAATAAAAAATTTTGGGCCATCTAAAATAACAGAAAACATGGGCCTGGAATTAGAGCGTAAAGCCCTTGTTTTTATCCTTAGAAGCTTTGGATCGATTCTCACATGCATCACCCAACAAACTTGGTTTTCACTCCTTCAATAGACCAAAATGCAAATTTTGACCTTATTAAAATACAAAATAATAAATTTGGATTACCTAACACCGGTGTTGAACGGTAGGTATTCAATATCATATATAGAGCAATATATATATACAGTTCATGCAAATTCCAACTTTATACAAATGAATTAATAACATATTATCATTCTTTTAAGTATGCATACTAGAATCATGGCCATATTAATTTCTTATCAATTGAGAATTAGTATGAACTCACTTCGATTTGTTGAAGTTCTTACTTCTTGATTATTGTTCTCTTTTTTTTTTTAATTCCTCCAACTCAAATTTGATATTAGGTTGTCCGATGTGGACGCCTCTACAAATTTGAGCTAATTTACACTTTTGGTTCAATATGGTGTGTAGTGTTCCATTTTAATGTTTGACTCAGATATAATGGAATAAAATGAAGTGCGAATTAATAATAACGGGACTGAGAATAGAGTGGAGAGTGGCCCACACCGATAGTCATAGTGTGTAGCTTGTACATAACTACATAAATATTAGAGTTTAATCTTAATGTATTCAGTATTCACACTCTAATTATGTCTACAATGATGTTCATATTCCTTTGAACCCATTCCGATACTTATTAAATGAATAAACTACCTAGTATTTTCGTGACCCGTGTTTGAAACCAACACTTAACTAATTCATTTAGACCACTCCCAGTTGTGATTCTAACTTAACATGTTAAGATGGGTGTAAATGATCTTTAAAACCACAACTTGGGTCATTTAACATGCCATTCATCATTCGGTCACCGTGAGTCAAATTTCTTACATAAACAATATTTTCAACCGAATAACCAATTATTAGTTCTTTCTCATCAAGTGGTGATAACTAAAAACTTGTGTTTACTTCAATTTTCATTTTGTGTCAAAGTTAGTCAAGTTCACCAAGAACTCACATACCAAAAAAAGAAAAAAATTTAATGGTTCACGCCCGTTGCTTCACCCACAGCTGGGTGGGCAACACCCACAAAATTGGAGACGGGGGCGGTGTAGGGGCGTTAACCCACCCACTCACGCCCAAAAAGGGATGCACCCTGGACGGTCTTACAAACTTATTCATCAAAGTTCAAAATACTATAAAATAAGCTTTTACCACATTCTTATTAACGTAGCATCGAATCCCCTATATCCAACTTAATAAGCGTGTTTAGATGGGCTTTAGCATATTATTAAAGGAATTGACGAAACATTATAAAGTTATTATCGACACAACTATTCATCATTGATCATTGCAAACCTATAGCACGACACCACAAAACAAAGATAAAGACAGTATTTCTGCCTCACAACGTCCTATAAATTGCAAATATATTAAATTATGTGTATTAACAAATTGTTAATCTTGTTTATATATTTTAATAGCAATTGAAGCATGGTTAAAAGACCCATGCGAAGGATCGAAAACAACAACGTAATGATGTTTAATGAATACACTCATCCATGTGAGTCTCACGTTCCAATAATTTCAATATTAAATAGATAAAAAAAAAAAGTTACAAATTAAAGGAAACAAGTTTAACGGTGGCTAAATGTTTACGTTATTCATATATTTTTTAGAGAAGAATTACATATATACTCTTATAAACTTAGCTATTTACAAATATTTATTAATTGCTATTTTACCCATATTTAACTTATTTTAATAAAAAAAATTAGTATGAAGACTTATCTTATTAGTTTCTGTTTGCATTCTATAAATTATGACTCGATTTTTATGATTACTTTTGTCATGATGGTTTGGTAAGGTAACGGATTAAAACTTTGGCATTTGTGTTTTCATTTGATGAGTCTCACATGTGTTTTTGTGTTACTCCAAAAGCTAGTGATAAGAAAGATTAAATTAAAGAAAGACACATGCCCCTAAAAATGATGGGAGGGGTGGGGATTCAACAACACGATCAATTTTTGTTAAAATATGAAAAGTTAGAGATGGTTTCTTTTTATGGTAGATCAAAACTTTTAAGCTTTGCAAAGCTCAGAGACAAAAACTACAATTTACTTTTATCTATTTTTTCCTCGATCACATATATGAACACCTCTAGTTATTTATTAACTTCAAACTGAATATTAATAATCAAAACTAAAACTTATTGAGCAATAATAATTCAAACTATAAAAAGAATCATAATTATCATTGTATTTGTTTTTAGACAACCCCGCTAACAAAATCATCAAAAAATTGTATTTGATTTCATTTCAGTTTCCCTCGCGGAAAAGTATAAGCAAAATCAAGTCAAAATCAAGTCAAAATCAAAAGTAAATAAAGCGAACAATTTTTAAGTCTTTGTAATTGTAGTGGCTTTGGCAACGAAAGTAATAATTAAG
Source organism: Stevia rebaudiana (assembly GCA_009936405.2). NCBI lineage: Eukaryota > Viridiplantae > Streptophyta > Magnoliopsida > Asterales > Asteraceae > Stevia > Stevia rebaudiana. The sequence goes on from WOUH02022386.1 coordinate 13,238, forward strand.
ATTATTCTTAGCCAAATTGCTAGCTAAGCTTATTATTAGTTATAATGTCATAACTTAAATTAATATAATTAAAATTACCACTTATCAATAAATAAGAAAAAAAAAACTTTAAAAAAGGGTTTCGTTTAAAATGCACTGAAACTTGACTTTAATTTTTGTATTTTAATTGATAATCTAAGCCAGGTGCTTGGCTCCTAAACTAAATGTGTAATTAATATGTTTATGGTTCGGTTTGGACAAAGAGAATTGAAACAAACCACCAGCCATGGCTTCAAAACATGAAACCAAATCGGACATGTAAGTTGGGTAACCTCAACTGGCACGTATTAAAGGTTTCGTGGTTTGGTTTTATTGGTTTGATGATTTTCGTATGAAAGAATAAGTAATCATAAAATTGTTAAAATATATTATTTGCAAGATAACGTGACTTAGAATTCATTCATAATAAATACTGTATTTATGGTGCAAAACTAAATAAAAAATAAAATATTTTTTTTTCAAAAAATGCAATTGTATAAAAAACTTTAACATAGTCTATTAACAAATAAAGTGCGTACATAGAGGCTACTTTAGACTATGCGGTATACAAGGCTTGAGTGGGGCTTGAGTGAGCTTGAGTGACATGTCACGTAGGAGAAAGAGTGAGTAAAATGGATGAGTGGGGCTTGAGTAGGTAAAAAGTAGGGTGTTGATGTGGTGTTTTGTGATTGGTAAGAGGGTGATGTGTGATATTTTGATTGGTTAGAAAAAAAATAAGTCAACACACCCACGCCCATGAGTCCAGCCACGCCAACACCAATAACGCCCTCACTCACGCCCATCGGGGCGGTGTTTGGGGCTTTATTGGGGCCACTCACGCCCCTATAACGGGCATACCGGATAGTCTTAGAGTGACTCTCAGCTCAAGTATAAACATACATAATCAAACAAAATACTTGAATAAAATGTACCTACCAATATACAGTATATAGTAACATAATATCATAGAGTATACATATATACATAAAAGAAACCAGAAACATATATAAAGTTCAACTAAAATGCACCAAAAATATCCTTTGCTAGGTGATGACGTATGTCCCGGTCCGGACTCGTAGGACCTAATAGTCCGGACCATAGCCCATAACGAGCAAAACCAATTAATGAT
>WOUH02022424.1:0-14382 GCA_009936405.2 Stevia rebaudiana
GCTTATGTTAAATGTATATAGTCTTATATGATCTAATGTTGATATCTTGAAAAATGATAAGAATCTTTGATAAAAAAGGACTTATCAAGGTTAAAATAGTCAGAAGGAATTAATTTGGAATCTTTAAAGCTTTGGTAGGCTCAACTGATTTACATTCTGGGATATGATAAACAAAATATAAAAGAGCATATGTAAGGTATGTTATCTATCTCATGATAAAGTATTATATTCCAAATATTCATCAGATTGTGATATATTCAAATCAAACTCATTCACATTAGCATCATTGGAGGTCTCTAGAATCTCCAATGCATACAAGAAAGGTTCATCGATAACCACCTCATCCTGGTAAATCTCAAACATTTTGGAAATTTCTCCTGCCGAGTATGGATGGATTATCTTACCTTCTTCAAGATCATCATAAACTTTTTGTTGAACAAAGTTGAACTCGTCGATCAACATCACAAGATGCATCACTTTCCAGTTGATGGGATCGACGTTATAAACATCAAATTGTGCGTCTGCAACTGACCCAAGTAGAGGAGAATTTGCTACAGAGAGGAGAATCTCTGTAACCGTTGTCTTTCTGAATCTATGTAACTGTTGTCTCTATAACTAGAACTGGCATCTACAGCATCACCACCAGTACCTTTATCATCACCATCATCATCATCACCACCATCACCCTCTCCTTCGAAATCGGAGAATGAATTATTATAGCCGTCTCTGTCGTCTTTCTTTGATTTCTTTGACTTTTCATCACCGACACTTTTCTTCTTTTACATCTTCTTCTTTTTACCCTCACCATCCTCCTCCTTATTATCCGACTCATCCCAAGCTATGATCCCACAAAGTCATCCTGCAAGATCATTCACCTCAGTATTTAGCTTGGCATTTTCTTCCTCAAGCTCTTCAATCCTTAGATTGGAAGTTTGTTGGCCTTGCTGCAGGAGAGCGATTTGACTTGTGTTCTCCTTTTGCTGAGCAATCAACATCTTTACCAGCTTCGTCAGAGTATCCACGTGGCTTTTAAACAATCCAACCAAAGGACTCTGGGCAGCAAGGAATACGGGATTGAAGGTAAGTGTGAAAGGTGTGGTGAAAGTTTATGGAATTTGGGTGGAAGATGAAGAACCAACAGATATATCGTTGGGTCCTCCAAACATCTGGTTTATATCGAGAAGAGATGTGAGGTAGGGATATCGGTTTGTTGTGGAATGGTTGGAGATTGTAGGGGAATTGATTGGGTTTGTATGGTTTGAGAAATGGTGGTAGTTTGGATTTGAGATTGTGACTGGCTTGTGGGAGTTTGGGCTTGAGGTTGGCTAATGGATTGGGTTTGGGCTTGTGAATGGCTAGTGGCCGTGGTTTAAGTGGTTTGGTTTGGGAATCTGGTTTGGATAAACTGGTAACCCCTACTATTCTTACCCTTAGACTTACTTTTGCCTCGGCCACGGGAGCTTTCGCCCTTTTGATGTTTTGCTGAAGGCGGAGCTGGAATATCTGTAGATTCTGAAGTGGTTACGGATATAACATGAGATGCATCCAAGTGTTCTGGAATATAGTCTGGATCCTCAGTTTGACGAGAGGCGGTTTCGTCAAGTGATGGTCCACGAGTTCGTTTCACCAACAAAACCCTCGCTCCGGTAGTGACCCTCTCAAAATCATCATCATCCACACACCCATGAGACTCAGCCTCATCATCGATCAGTATATTGTCCTTGAAGAAAACTTCAAGATCAGCATTGTTCATTTCAGTTTCTTTGAAGTTTTCTGGCATATCCTCCAAAAGGATATCCACATTTTTTTATGCAGCAATCACCGACTAATCTAACTTAAAATCATCCGGAATCATCAGTATCACTGTCATCTGTATTTACTCCCAATCCTCCAAGTTGGAGTTATTATGCCTCCACCACTTCCCTTCAGGAGCAATATTATCTTTTAGGGAAAGGTGACCAAATAAACGTTCCGAAATAGGAATCCCCATCTTCTGCCTATATACATTGAGCTTGCTCAGCGTGGTCTCATCCATGTGGTGAAACTGAATAAGATATGTGACAACCTAAGGCATGTTGGGCAGAAGATCATCCATAATCATCTAGAGGAACCTTGGGAACATCAAGTACTTTTCGACCCCGGTCCTCTCGCAGTTCTCGGTCAAATGTAACATAATAATACCTGATAAATTAAATCCATGATTCAATGTGAGAGCAACTGTTGCAGATTTGAGAGTCTCTCGCAACTTGTTAAAACCATCCTTCTTAAATCACATGTAGTGAGAAGTATGTGGTGTAAGTATTTGAACTGAATTGATAGAAACGTCTTCTTCAGAACGCTTGCACTGGTTCAGTTTGATGGGATCATTTGCATTATCTCCCAAATGAAGAACCTGTTGGATCAGCCATTGTAATAATAATATGACGACCCTGAACTATGGCTATAACCATGTTCACCCCTTTTTTATTGTAAACCAAAAAATAAGTTGGTGTGACTCATAGGCATTTTCACCAATTGAATAATCCAAGAAAAATCCTAATCGTTCTTGCTGGCTGGGTTCTGGTAAGCACATATGTTGTGCTTTGGATTGAATGAATATACGAGTTAACATTAGATTTAAACATTAAGAACTCATGAGAAGGACATAAAAGATCAAATTGAAATCTAATCAAGATATGACTTAGTGACATGAATCAACATGTGATACGAATCAAGTATTGTTATGAATCAAAATCTGATACGAGTCAGAGTTTGATACGAATCAACACTTGATACGAATCACATTCTGATTTGTATCTCATTCATACGAATGAAGTGTTTGATTCACATGATATCCATAAAAATCAAGTGTTTGATTCGTATGAAATCCATACGAGTCAAGTGTTTGATTCGTATGACATCTATACAAATCAAATGCTTGATTCGTATGATTCAAGTCCATAAATATTAATTTTCAAATTTGATTATTTCGTCAAGAGGATCATGGATCCAAGCCCTAAAGATGTCGATCTATGAACCCTATGAACGAATTTTGGTTAATTTTATTGTTAACTTTACATTTGAACACTTCAACCAAATAAGTGTTTAAAGAAAACAGTGTTTGTCAATGATGAAAAGAAAAGAAAACAAAAAATTCAGTTGCTATTTACTTATATAATGGTAATAAAGTGGTGATCATATATAAACCCTTAAAATATTCTAAAATTCAATTTCAAAATTTGCCTTTTTATGTTTTTGATAACTGCAAATTACATTTAAATGGTACATAATTGAACAAATTCTCATAAACTAGTTTGAATAGATCAGTAGAGTTTAAGTAGATAAACAATACATTTGTTTGATTTTCCAAAATAACTCTGAAAACTATCTTAAATTTTATTTTGAAAATTTTATCAGGGATATGATTTTAAGTGTCACTAATATATCAGAAAGTAAAGTGTAAATACAAGTCAGTTTAGTTTACAATATTTATTTTATTTCAGTCTTACTTTGATACTGTGATCTCTCAAAATTTAATTCACCTCAAAAACAATAGAAAAGTAATGAAAAATGTCAAAAAGATTTTATTTCTTTTAACTTTTCTGTTTATAATAAATTGGATTTAGAAAATCCACAATTTCTCTTTAAAATAAATGGAGTTTTATAAGTAAAATTCAAAAAACAGTTGAAGCAGTTGTTGACAATCAAAACATCATCAAAATTACAAACAGAACTATACTGCTAACGGGTAAATCAGTAGTGATGATAAGTTCAACTGCATTGCTGACAGTTTAAATCACCATTGCTGACAGTAAAGAAAAACCCGAAGCTAATGTCAGTGCTAAAATGTAAATCAGTAATGCTGATAAGTTAAACTGCATTGTTGAAGTTTAATTATCATTGCTGTCATTTATATGTCAAGGAAAGATCAATGCTGACATGTAAAATTCTAGTGCTGACTCCTAAATATTGGTTAAGTAGCATTACTGCCTAACAAAATGACCAGTGCTAATGCACAAATTGGTCAAGTAGTAAGTTACCTGAACAATTAACCAATATTGATGTTCAAGTGTTCTTTTGAAATAATGTTTAAGTAACTTTACTACCGGAACAAATAACCAATACTGATGCATGTAAACTGTTATGAATAAAGTTATCTGTAAAATTAACCATTACTGTTGAACAAAGTGTATATTACTCTAGATGACCAAGTCTTCATTATTGATGACCAAAACATCTATTGTTGATGCCTTAAGTCTTCACTACTGATGACTAAAATATCAAATGCTGATGTTTTAATTCCTCATTACTGATGCCTAAATGGTATAATACTGACATTGAAATTCACCATTGCTGATGACTAATCTTTTCAACACTTAAGAAATTATGAACAAAAAATCTCTGATAAAGGGGCACGTGAGTTTTAAATGAAGTCACATGATAATCTGATCTTATCATTAAATGTTTCACTTTTCATCCTCGTACACTTTATGAAAATCTATAAAATGAAATTAAGTTCACTGTTTTCACTCACCACCCTCAAAAACACTAGTATGCGAAAACTCTTCATACAAACCCTAAATCCTCTACGCAATCGTCATCCGATAGTTTTCAATCTTCATCACTGAAATGAAAATCAAAATCATCATCAGTCTGCAAAGGTCCATAAAATCATCATAAATCAAAACACCTTAATGCTTCAGTAATCAAAATTTCTAAAACCTAACCTAAACGAAAGTCGTAACCAAAGTAACTAAAATTAATATTAGTGAAACAGTTATACTTAAATCAACTAAAACTTAATAAATCTCATCTTTTAAGTTGATTTTAGGTTAAATAACATCAAGAAACGTTAATTATACTTTGATCTAAACACATTTGAACTATTTGTGCATATATGGCTCTCTTAGGATATACAACTGATCACAATGTCTATGCCTACTTGAATGACACGTACCATAGGCTCATGGGTTCAGAGAACTTCTTCACTTCTTAAACAGAACAAATCTGGTCTATGCGCTAACAGCAAAGCCAGATCTTTATCATCACATGCTGCACAATTTTGGACCTCTACAGTAAAAACAGTTGTGAATGATGAACAATCTATTACAGCCATAGTCGGAGGCAATCAAATTGTCATCACTGAAAATCTAATAAGGGAAGTTCTACAATTTGGGAATGATCAAAATGGAATTTTGGAAGCTAGCAGTGAAGATATTTTGGAATTTTCAAAAACTCCATTGGGTACACTAGAGAAATGCCACGAAAACAAATCATTAAAAGCTTGATGGGTCCCAAATGGAAACTTTTACCTCACATACTCCAACATTGTTTCTCAAAGAGAAGTGTAGGATGAAATGAACTAACACTTAGTATGTATGATTGTGCTTCTATCTGGACCATTTAATTTTACAAAAAACTATCTTAAATGGCATGTTATCAAACATTGAATAATGATCCAAAAGATTTATCATGTATCCAAGGTTAGTTCAACTATTGATAAACCATCTTTCACCAAATTAGCAACCTTATGGTGATTAGATCCACGACCTAACACATCCTGACTACAATGTGTTTTCCCTGATGAGAAAGTAATGATGATGAGAGTGATGTTGAAAATGAAGATGATGATGATGATGATGAGGAGGAGAATGAAGGTGATAATGATGGTGACAATGCTGATGGAGATAATGGTGAAAATGAAAGTGGAAAAAGTGAAACAGATGATCAGTCTGATGATAATAATCAAGATGATGATGAAAATGATGATGCTGATAATCAACAGGGAGATAATGATGATGATGATGAGAATACTCAGCTCACTCAGGAAATGCAAGATTTTGACATTCATGGGCAACAATTTTCTCCACTACAAAACATTCCTTCCCCATCTGCAACAATTGCAGATGTTTTGGGATCCATTAATACACAGGAAATGCCTAATGATTAGGAGGGTCTTCAAGATAATCTTGATCTTACTCCCCTAAGATATTCATCTCCAACAGCAACTGGAATTTTATCTGGTTCCACTGCTCCTGTGGATCTAGATAACTAAAATGATGCAGATACCGTAATGTCTAAACAGGCAGAAGCCTTACATGTACAGAATCAATGCATATCAAATAAAAAATGCACATGTTGCCACTCTAACTATTGCTGCTGCTCATATCCAAAAGTGTGATGACTATGTTAAATCTTTCACAAACACACTTAATGAACAAGCTAAAGAAATTGATCAACTCAAAGCTCAATTGGCATATATAAAACCAAAATTCTTAAAATTAATTGCTAAAAAAAAATAGGGCTAATGATTATAGCACAGTTTATGAGGAGTTGGAAAGCATCAAGAAAGAGATGAAAGTTAGTCATAAAGATTAAGATGATAAGGCTGATCATATTAAGAGCTTGCAATCTGAGCTGAAACTGCTAAAATCTAGACAAAAGGTTGAAATTGATCTTATCAAAAGTTTGCAAACAACAGCCCTAGCAGAACTAAAAGAATCAATTGCTACAAAAGCAAAATTAATTGAAACATTACAAGATTCTTTGACCAAAATGCTTACTGAAAACAAAGAAAAAGCTGCTAAAGTCAAACTGCTAGAAAGTGAGTTGCAAAAAGCTTAAATTGAATAATCTAGCAAAGACAAGCAACACAAAACTTTGCCGCAAAAGCTAAACGAAATTCAAACTGAGCTAAACAACAAAAGCAAATCTCTTCAAGAAGCTATAAAACAGATGAATTCTTTAAATAACAATTGGTTGTCTAAACAAAAAGGTGAAGATGAGAATACAAAAGCCTTAGAGCAACAAGTGTCTAATTTGAAGGAGGAGGTTGAAGAGAAAATATTTTTGATTGATCGTTTAAAAAAATATATATATATTTGGAAAAAAAATATTTGATTTGGAAGCTTAAGTGTTCGAGTTAAAATATCAACTAGCTTCTCAAACTAAATTATCATCTCAGACATATATCCAAATGACAAATCTGGAGATGATGCTCCCAACAAGGAGGAGAAGAGAAAGAAATATCCAAATGACAAATCTGGAATATCTCCTCAAAGAAAGCAAAAATAGCATCTGCAAGATCCCCTCCACGATCAACTGAGCTCACCAGACTACAAAAGGTTGAATTATTAACTGGAATTGGATGGTATGAAATGTATGAAAAGTTTAAAAAGGATATGATAAATTTCAAGATACCATCCATATCTAAGATATTGGGAAGAAAGTTGCTGAATCAGATTGAAGAAAATTATACCCTAGAGCAAATACAAGTCCTAGTGAAACAAAAAGAAAAGGCTCAAGGAAAAATGAAAGCTCCCGAATACCCAAAAGACAAAGCAAAACTTGACAAAAATGTGGAAAGAGATCTTGGAGCAATTATGGCTGACTTAATTAATGAAGAAATTGCACACAATGTTGAAACTTTAAAGCAATCTAAAGGTGCAAGTGATGAAAGGGAAGCAAAGTTCAATGAGTCAGAAGTTATTTTTTATCAAAGCTTTACAGAACAATTTTCTGCAAATGCTCAATCTGGTAAACATATGAAAATGGTGTTAACCTTGACAAATTATGGATTTTCAATAGATACATTACAAAAAATGTCTTTTGAAGAACTCTCATATGAAGTTAAAAATCGGTCATCTCTATTAGATCCAAATGTTGAAACAGGGGAGGAGAAAGAAAATATAGAAAAATTTGAAAGAGAAAGGGCAGAACAGCTAAAGGCTGATGAGCAAGTTACCAAGTCACTGGTTCAACATGATCCAGAGACCATGACTGAGCAACAATTGAGAAATTTCTTGCATGAAAGCAAGTTCCTCCAAGAAGTTATAACAAGATGAAATTGAGTATTTTGAGAAAGAGGGCATCAGAATTATTAGCCAAATATGTGGAAATGGGCAAAGAAGTAAGATTAGATTTAACTAAAAACTACTATTAGTAGAGTTGCATCAAAAAGCCCAGAATTCAAGAAACCAAAATTCTTTGTTCCACGGTCATTATCATCACAACAAGCTAAAACTTCATATTCTAAATCTGCAGCCCCTAGGCAAGCATCTCAGTCTTCCCAAGCAATGAGAAATCTAATAATGACACATTAAGAAACCTTGGGATCAAATGATGTTGCCTTAATTGAGAGAAGGGGTAAAATAATGGGATGGAAGTATAATTGTTAGGGTCAGAATTCTGAAGGTACGTGAAGGATCCTGACTTGCGATAATTATACTTTATTAATATTTTGTGAACACTTGTTAATATGTGAATAATATTGTTATGATAAGTGTTTACTGACAATCAATTAAGGTTTGTTCACAGATTACTTATTGTTGCATATAATCCGATGACGTGAAGGATCCTTGATTGACTATCCTACCATTTCTATGATCAATGAATTATCCACATGTGAATTATGGGACGTGGAGCTGACTCATCGAGAGGGAAGTTATCCCATGAAAAGCGGATCGTGGGAGTGTGCTTTCGATGGACTCGGTCAAGGAAACAGTGGACGAATGATTCCCCTTTAATCGGGATTATAGTTAATTACCATTGTAACATTTTACTATAAAAGAGACCGATGGACTTAGGTTTAAACACATGACAGCACAACATTCTCACTTGCAACTTACTACTAATCTTTGTTTTGCAGCAATCAAGTATTCGAGCATTTACTTAGCATATTTTTCTCATTCATTCACTTAGTTATCCATCGGTTTGCTTTACTTTTGTACTCATTAATAATATTAACTAGACAATTGATTCTTTGGTCACTTGTCCGTGGTTTTATGCCGGCGATATGTAACGATTAAGGGCTTTCCTTGCTAAAAATCCTTGTTGTTACGACTTTTATATTCTGTTTTTTGTTAACTTATCCTTATGGATACTTAAGGATATTGAAAGATAATAAAGGATATTAAAGGATATTTTCATTAAATCTCTAATTCAACGCATTTCATATTTGAATAAACACTTAGCCTCAATTAGCTAGTTTGGGATATCTAAAATTGACACTTGTTAATTTTTTTCCAAACCAATAATAATGCTTGGAACGCATATTTAGTTAAAAGAGACACTGGTGCTGTGCAATATTTCCAAAATTGTGGTTTTTTATTTAATCTAAATGACAGTGATCAATCTTTATCAAAATGTTGGCTAGTATATCGAAGTAGAGCAACCAAACCAGCAGAATTTAAACAAGAACTAAGAATGCAAATCAAGAATCATTCATTGGGAGATGGGAGACTTGACAGAAATAAAATCATTAAAAATATAAGTTCATGGGAGAAAAGAAAATGAGATGAAAAGAATTTTAAGTTGAAAGCTCCTGAAACGAAAACGAAAAAGAAAAAGATCAATGGGAGTATGACTACTCACCCAATAACCAACTAGTTTTTATGATGATACATCCTTAGAGTTGGTAATTCAAAGAAAGCATTCAGTTTCAGTGGTGTAGATATAAGGTTGTACTCATACACTAAGGCAAGATTCCTTGAAAGCTCATATCTAGCATTCTTAAATGAACTATCCATTGAAAAGCCAAAAACTGCATTTGGTTCTTACAATCTAAAACAATTTTTCAACATGATCAGAAGATTAAAGTTTGATATGGATGATCTAGCTTGTCAAATTGGACTTAAGAAAAATAAAAATAAAATAACTTCACTATCTTATATTCAAAGAGTATACATGCAAAATGATGGAAATTTAGTTGTGGAGTGTTCAAAAAGGATTTATCTGTTTAAAAATAAAGAAGATTTCTCAGAAATGGATTTAAAGACTCTGTCAGATCTCAACAATCTTCCAATCTACTACTCAAGTGAAGATCTCAAAGCTTCCATGGAACAGTTTGCTGGCATTATTCATCACCTCAGGTATTTGAAGCTGAGTGATCCAATGAATTCTATTAAGCTTGAAAATGTGGAACGATGAAGAAAAAGGGTATGTGAAGATAATGGTTAATGGAAACAATTGTGATGTAGATTCATACTTTGCTAGCTCAAAAGCTTATTTGTATATATGTCGTCTCAAAGGAACTTCAAAGGTATTTAAGATTTCATTCTTGATAATTGTTGGAAGCATTATCTCGGGGGGAGATTGTTAGGTCTCTACTTTTATGATAGTGACGTTCCAACAATTAATCAAGCCTTCAGCAAACCTCATCTCTGGTTAAGTCCATTTAATAAGGGCAAAGTTCTAACTCTTCTCTTTTATTCCTCTTACTTGTTTTCTCAGCAGATTTAATGATGATTGATAAACAAAGTCAAATCCATATTAAATGTGGACGTATTGGCATGCTCAATACAGATGACACATTATGGTCTTGTTATCTACCAATCTGCTTTATATATGTTACCTGATTAACATATATCTTTGTCTTATTCAGTTATGATCATTTATGCAGGATTATTTAAGGAGAGTCGGTTGCTGACAATAAAATCAGTATTGTTGATGAAGTGAGCAGATGGAAGCACTCAACGTACAAAGGAATACTGATGCAGAAAAGAGGATTGCTGACATGATGAAGTCTCAAGATACAAATTCAAGAGCAATATTGATGAACAAATCAGTATTTACTGACGAACAAATCTGCATTACTGATTCAAGTCAAAGAGTATTCCTGATAAAGCAATGAGGAGTGCTGACATGTATAAAGATGAGAACCATTAACTCCTTGTCAATGATTAAAGTCAAAAGGAGTACTAATGACTTAACAGAGTATTACTGATGAAGTGTCAACTGCTGATATCTCTTAAAGTATAATACTGATATCCAAGTGTTAACTAAACACTAACTTGGAGATTTTTCATGAAGTATCATAATGCAGTTTGCATTGCTGATGACCAAATTCTATATTGCTGACGTTGTAAATGTTTGTTGCTAATAAAGAAATGGTCTACTGCTGATGACTAGAATACTTAGATAGATTTCTTTATGTGAATTGTTGTAATGACATCAGTTATGACGTGTATAACTGATGTGACGTTAAGTCTGTTATTTTGGTTGGCGCTTTATAGTTAGAGCAGTTAGGTTAGATTTGACTTTGCCCATAAATAGGTCTATTATAGAATAAGTGCGTACGCTTTTCTGGTCATTTATTCATACGCTTGATTACGCATTCACACAAACACTTTGTAATTCTGTAATCATTAAATATCAATCTAATTAACTGCTTTGAGTATTCATTTCATCTTTTCATTTACTGTTCTACTGATTATGTCTTGAATATTAATTACACTATGATTGTTTTGTGTTTTAAGTTAGATCCATATCTTAGCTTGAATCGATTACCTATTTCCGCCTAGTAATCGATTGAAATCATGACTTATTGATTATATCCGTTCAATCCGGACAACCGAAACCTCAGCATCAATAATCTTGGCAACACACGTAGATTCATTGTTGATTTTCCCGCTCCAGTTAAAACCCTCGTCAAATTGTGACAAAAGAGCGTGTGAAGAAACCGCATTTGATGAAGAAGATGGTGTAGATTTGACAATAGCTTTACCATTTTCTTTTTCTTTGTTTTTGAACAGATTTTTGTTGGCATCCTGTTTAGGATGAGGACATTCACGAGTAAAGTGCCCAAGCTTACCACAGCTACTGTTGTAAATCCATACTTTTGGGTCTTGTCTCTGTTGATGGTTTCACAAGTACGTCTCACGTACTTTTAGACCCTTCTAATCCCATTGGCCAAACACCACTGAATGTCCATCCAGTCCATTTCATCCTTATCGACCTGCTCGTAATCTTCAAAAGTAAGATTAGCATTTCCGATCATTCAAGCAATCAATCCGTCATTCGAAGATATCAATGTCGATAAAGCGACCATATGTTGTTTTGATACTTCGATTGTCACTTTATCGAGGTTTTTGGTTGCAAAAGAAGCACCATCGGCATTGTTATTTGTTGAATTCTGATTTGAAGTTGAAGTGCTGAAACTTTGGGAACTTGACGAAGAAACTAATGTAGCATTTGACTTTTGATTATCAGTATTGGTTCCCATATCAGATACAAATGTTGTTCATGTTTTAGATGATTGAGGTTGTAGTTGAGGAGCACTTGAGTGATAAAGAGAAAGATCTTGAATATGACTTCCACGCTTTGCTTTCCTCTTTTCCTCAACGTCTTGTTCTTGAAGTTCTTTAATAAACATGTTGATTCCAATCTTCTCAAACAACTCATTTTGTCATAGAACCATGATGAACTATTTTCACTTAGCATGCAACGCATCTGCTAGTCACTTAACTTTCTGTTCGACAGTCGTAACGTTTCCGTGAGCATACATCTCCTCAAGTAAGTGATAAAAACATGAAATCAGATCTTCTAGTTATTCATTACCCACGTGTTTAAAAGAGTCAAACTCCTTACGAATGGCATTTGCCTTTGTCTTTCGAAGTCTGGCATTGCCTTCGTTCCTTGCTTGAAGTGCGTTCAAAATCATGTTTGACGTTGTGAATTATTGGAACTGATGGAGAATTTCATTTTGTAGCTTGAGACAATATCACGTAAGCTTTCTTCTCCAAATCGTAGTCATTACGTTGGGTTTCGGACATACGAATCACTTCAATCTCAAGTCCACTACCTTCTTACAATAGTTGGGAATATCTGCTCTCAATCTTTATCCAAAGATTGGTATCAACTCCATTAATATGGGTTTCAAAATAATGTTTGCAGTGAGAATAATCATCTAAACTCATTAAACGTGGACCTTTGTTCGAATTCCCAGTTTCATTGTTCGTAATTAGAATATTTTAAATCCTCTTACAGGCAACGCATGCCCAAATGTTATCGCTCATTTTTGCTGATTTTAACAAATTTTAACTTGTTTTAATTGATTTGGGTTCTTTGTTCTTACTGCTTCAAATTCTTGATTTTATAAGGTCTGACTTTTGTTTTGAATCAAGATGTACAAATGAAACTGTTATACAAATGAAACACTGATGTGAATCAACACTTATGCGAATCACACACTTGTGCGAATCAAACACTTGTGCGAATCAAATTTTCATACGAATCATATTTTTATTCGTATGTCGTACTTGATTCCTATGTTGTACTTGATTTGTATGTACTTGATTCGTATGAACGTTGCAACCACTGTATTTCAACTTTGAATGAGATTTTTTACACTAAATCAACAAAGTTAGATATAGTTGGACTTGTAAAGACACTAGGAAGGTTTCTATCCACTTAGATCTAAGAAATCATCATAAAAATCCATACTTTTTCCATAATTTTAGGACATGAATAAGAGTTTTGATGTTTCTCGAAGTGAATAAGTAGATTCTCGAGTAACTAAATGGGTTCTCGAGTTAGTTAGATTAACTGATTAGGTTTGGTTTGGGCCAAAGGCCGTTTTGTAAACGAGTAGTATATAAATTCGTCTCCTAGTCCATTATTAGGTTAATCATTTGTTACGATTGTTCATGTATTCTTCGTGTACCAGTCGGTTCTTGAAACCGAGTGCACTTTGTAATCATTCAATACAAGCTATTTATGTGTGTTCATCGTTGATGTGTTTGTTTATGTTCTTCTTGTTCATTGATATTAGTATTCCACAAGTTCTATCAGTGTTTACTAATCGATATCAGTTTTAGATCCTATCACAGGACTAACATTGTGAAATGAAGGTGGCTTAAGATGTTAATCTATAGATGAAGATTAAAAAAAAAAAAGAAATGAAAAGTAGTGATGGTGGTGGTACTTCTGCCGTATTAGAACAAGGGGGAAAGAAAAAGTGTTTTGGGATTATTTTGGTGAGTGGTATGGTCTTGTTTGTTAGGTTTCCTTTAAGAGATGGTGACTTGCCCACAATTAACAGGTTCTACTACAAGCTTCATATTTGTTAAGTCCATTGAATGATGGCAGATCTCTAACCTTTCTCTTTTTACTTTATGTTACTTACTTTATACAGATTCTTGATTTGCTGACAATTTTGTTTAAAGACCAAATCTATAATATATGTGGATGTATTGACAGGCTCAATACATATGACACATAATGGTCAATTTCTCTAATCCTTAATCAGTTTAATTATAAGACAGATTTTTAATATATATTTGTGTCTTATGTTTAAGTGTTTAGTTACGCAGGATTTGCCAAGAGCAGTGCTGATGGTAAAAAGGGTTATTGCTAAGTAGACAGCAATGCTGATGACCAAAGGATATGGCACTGCTGATGACCAACATAGTGATGCTGACATTACAAGAGTTGACTGCTGATATGCAATGGTGATGCTGATGAGGAAGCATGGATACTCAAAGATCAAAGTATACTTGGATGCTGACAAGTATAACTTTCAGTGCTGATGTTAATGTGATGACTGCTCATGCCCAATTCTCATCAGAATATTTTCTAAGTATCACAATGCAGTCTGTGCTGCTGACAGCCAAAGTTGCCTCTGCT